>BPTQ01000004.1:175395455-175448827 GCA_019973895.1 Chrysanthemum seticuspe | reverse complement strand
TGGTCAAAAGGAGGTTCTTTAACTGTCCTGGGACTCCATGAAAAAGACAGGTACAACGTCGGTCGTATTAGTCTTAGTCTCATTGGGAACTCTAGTTTGGGACTCGTATAACCTATTATCTCAGGTTCCAAACCCCAAGGAAAGTCCTTGGACTCATAAGAAAACCGACGTCACTCCACCCTAAGAAACCCTAACCTAACTATAGAACGATAATCTGTCTGACTTTTAACATACAGACCAGATCATCGCCAATCTATGTAGTCACTCGGTTGTTAGGGAGACTTTACTCAAACTAACTGACTAAACGGTCACTCTAGTCCAGGTTCCAACAATCCACCCTGGTAACCACAGAAGTGACTCCGTATCAGTTTATAGAGTATAAAGAAGTTCTCTAAAGACCACATAAATACACCAGAAATCTCTTGAAGAAATATGAGATATTTGACTATGCCTCAGTGAAGACACCAATGGTCCCACCTAACAACCTTGGACCTGATCTCACTGGCAAATCAGTCAATCAAACTCATTTCAGAGGGATTGTTGGCTCACTGATGTATCTAACCGCTACTAGACCAGACATACAATTTTCAGTCTGTCTAATAGCAAGATATCAATCCAATCCCAAAGAATCCCACCTCACTGCAGCCAAAAGAATACTCAGGTTCCTGAAAGGAACCCCAAACCTTGGACTCTATTATCCAATATGCTCAGGGTTTGATCTCAAGGGTTACTCTGATTCTGATTATGCTGGCTGCAACATGGACAGAAAAAGTACCTCAGGGTCCTGTCAATTTCTTGGAGGAAAACTGGTGTATTGGAGTGCAAAGAAGCAACAATCAGTGGCTATGTCCTCAGCTGAAGCTGAATACGTAGCTGCAGCAGGATGTTGTGCCAATGTATTATGGATGAAAAGTCAACTCAGTGACTATGACATCCATTACAAAATGGTGCCCATCTTCTGTGATAACACTAGTGCAATTGCAATCTCAAACAACCCTGTCCTCCACCAAAGAACCAAACACATTGATATCAGATATCACTTCATCAGGGATCACATAAAGAAAGGAGACATAGAACTTCATTTCATCCCTACTGAATATCAACTGGCTGATATCTTCACCAAACCCTTGGATGATCCTACCTTCAGAAGACTGAAAGCTGAATTGGGAATGCTTGACATTGAAAGTCAAGTATCTGAAAACCAATCTCAGTAAGTTCTCTGAAATGGTTCATCCTCCCTGAATATCCAAAACCAACCTCTCACTGAATAAGTAAGACTCATTCAGGGTCCCTGACACTTGACAAAGAGCATTGAATGAGTAACTAAATGATCTAAACATCAGTTACTTAAATGTCCTAGGTTGGTAACTTCGCCAATTTAATAAAGGAATATATGTCTCTTTGTCTTACTGTCATCCCACTTGGCATTTAATGCCTCTCACAAAAATATCAAATTGATATTTTATCTCTGCAAAAGTGTACTTTAACTGTGCACTGCAACTGCTCCTTTGAAAAACGGGATTTTACTGCTGGTAATGGAGTGGTAGCATTAAATGTGGAAATTCAAACGTCTTTCAAAAACCGACTCTTAATATTCCCATTTGTGCACAAAACACCCCTCTTATCACTCTATAAATACCCTCTTCCAACACAAACAAACACACACAAATCTTTTCTGCAACAAAACTCTGTCAAAATCATTTCAAAAATTCAAAAACATTTGTGTGTGTTCAAAAACTCTTAAAACCTCTTTTGGAAAACCCTTCTTGTAAACATTTACAAAAGTTTTTCATCACAAACTTGAAGAGATCTAAATACTTTGATTGTTCTAGTCAAAACATTTTTTAATCCTAAAATCTTTGTTAATGGAAATGGCTAGAACACAATCTCTCCAGTTTGCTTCTCAGTGGGTAGGGGATCTTACTAACGTTGAATTCAAAACAAATAATGTCATAGGAAATTTTGAATATCCTGAAAATGTCCCAACCTATAAAGACATTATAAAATTTTTATTCAACTGCCCACTTAAAACGGCCTTTGTAAAATGTCCCTCAGTAGTGTACCCAAACTACCTCAGGGAGTTTTGGGCTACTGCTAGAGCCTTTGACCCGACACCTTCCACTGATGAGAATAACCTTAGACCTCTCAGGGAGTATCTCATCAGGTTCAGTCTAAATGGGGGGAAACAATACACCCTGGATTACAAAACGTTTTGCACTACAACAGGGTTAGATTATAACAAAGGCACTTATGTCGCCCATCCTGAACCCTCCACAGTGAAGGATGGGTTAAAACAAATCATTTTAGATCCAACTTTTTTGGACAAGACCCCAGTCACTAAAAGCTCATTCCCCGTGGCTTGGAGGATCCTCTTCACTTTTGTGATTCAGGTCCTCGGCGGGAACCACTCATCCACTGAACAAGTTAACTCTATTCAGTTGATGATGGCATACTGCTTGATGAATGGGGTCACTGTCGACATAGGGGAGATCATTTACAGTGATCTCGTAACGAAGTTACAAAGCAAAACTAGGACGAAGTACGTTTCATATCCTAGGTTTGTCTCTTGTGCTCTGCAATCGTTACTGGGTTCAAATTATACTCAGGATGAAAAATTTGGAAATTTACCTGGCATCCTGAGCCCATCAAATTTTCAAAAGGACCCATCCCTCGTCACTCCCATCGAATTGACGGCCCACATGATTGCTGTAAACAATCAAAGTGGATCAGTGTCTCCAAACCCTGCTTCTAAAAAGAAAAAGGGGAAGTCTCAGACTGGGACTAAGACTAAACCAAAGTCTCAAGGCCTTGAGGCTTCAGGAGCACAGCCTAAGAGGCACAAAAAGCCCTTGACCAAAAAGACACCCACTGACCAGGCAACAACCACCCCAGTGACAACGAAGGACACTGATACATCACAGTCAATGCCCTTGGTCACACCTACTACTCCCCAAGATCCAGAGGGAAACAAACAACCCGCTGGTAGGGGAGCGCCTTCCACAACGCCCAGTGATGACATTTTCAAATCCAAGCCTTTGTCTGAGGGCACACTGATCTCTCCCAAAGACTCGGAGGGAATCAAACAACCCGCTGATAGGGATACAACTATCACTGACTCTGCTAAAGGCACTGGGAAACGCCCACCAGTGTCTCAGGGGTCACTGGGGGACAAAGACTCGGAGGGAAAAGAACAACCTGCCGATACGGAACCCACAACCAATCCTGACTCCAGCGAAGACTCAGAGGGAAACATACCACCCGCTGATATGGAACCCATCACCAACCCCTGGTTAACTGTTGCTGATGTCACTGGGATATTATTCTCTGAAGATGAACTTGCTGAGACTGATGATGAAATCTTATCAGCTGGAGAAGAAATGGACGCTGAGGTTCAAGCTGAACAAGAGCCTCAGCCTGATCCAAAGGAGCATACTGAATCACCAGTCAAGCCCGACAATAATGACTCCTCTTCATCTACTGATGAATTTGAAAGATTTGATAATGTTCTCCTACTCACTGAAAGACAACTAGTTCAGTGGATCACCAAAGCTTCAAGAAGGTTATATTCTGGGATCACTGACACATTGTGGGAGCAACACACTGAGGCTGCTGCGAGTTATGCTGATCTAAAGGCTGAAGTACATGGTTTTGATGAAAATGTTCATGAGCATAGGGATCTGATGTATGACAACATTCACCGACTGGATGAAAACATGGCTAAATTCCTCAGGCATCTTCAGGGTGTAGGTACCACGATAGATGAAATCAGGGAGTTTGTCAAAGAAGACCCAGCACTCAACTCTAAAGTGCTGGAGACTACTGAGGAGCACTTGAAACAATCCTCAAACCTCACTGAACTGCTCAATATGCTCAAATCTGCAAATGTTCAGGGTCTTCCATCCTCAGTTCAGTCTCTTCAAAATACATTGGACTCTCTAAATACGCAGGTGGCTACCTTGGCTCAGGCATCCTCATCTCTGGCCTGGAATCTTGGGCCCAGAATGACAGCCTTGGAGGTTTCTCAGGCTAATTTGGAAACAAAAGTCACTAGTATTCAATCTGACACTTCAGACATCAAGGCTATGATCTCAGAAATTTATCAGGCCTTCAAGGGTCAAGCTGCTCAGCCCTCTTCAGCACCCACTCCAACTCTTGCCCTCACTGAGGCTCCGGCAACAGTTGAGGGGGAGAATATTGCTGAAGAAACTCATTCTCACACTGAGGGGGAGCCAACACCAACAGTATCAGTGGCTCAAATCTCATCATCCCCACCAGTCTCATCAACACCGATCTCATCAATCCCACCAACAACATCAACAACAACAACACTGACAGTAATCACTCCAATAACAACAACACCACCACCTCTGGTAGCAACTTCATCTTCCTCAGGCCAGGACAAAGGAAAAGGCAAGATGGCAACTTCTGAGCCTGAGAAGATTCCCTATAAAATCGGCGACACTGAATACTTGCTCACACAAGAACAACTGAGTAAACACCTTGCTAAAGAAGAAAAAAGGTTGAAACAAGCTGAGGAAGAGAAAAAGAACAGAAAAGCACTGGAAAAGGTTGTCGCCGAAGAAGCTGAGAACATGGGACTAGATCCAAGCAAACTTCAAAAGGGTCAGGCAGGGCAAAAGTTCAAGGAGGCTCAGGCGGCTCAGATGGCTGCAATGAAAAAGCAGCTGGAAGAAAAGAAGAAGAAAACTGAAGCTCTCAGGCAAAGCAGGATTGAGGAGTACAACTGGACAATGACAAGCCGAAGGCTTCCTGAAAAAATCACAGATGTCAGAATCATCCCCAATACCAAACCACTGGCCATGAACGTCTATAGAGGGGTTGATAAAAGACACTTCGAGGTCCATGATCCCCTCAAATTCACTGACTTTGGGATCACTGAACTTGATGAGCTTGGTCCAATCATTGAAAAGAAGAAGAATGCGGTGGTTAAGGACCTGATGAAAATGCTCAGTAAAAGATATGAAAGACTGAGAGATTGTCCAGCCCAACTGGGAATTCAGGCCGCCTTAACTGCACCTCAAGGATCTCAACCACAATCATCCACTGGCAAAAGGAAGAGAGTTGAGTTCCAACCTGAGATTAAAGTGCCTGTACTGGAGTGTAACAGGGAGCTGCCTGAAGGGGTTAAATTTGTAAACTGTCTAGTGATAGAGAAGCCTGAAAGAGGGCTATTCCACATTGATGTCTATGAAAACCCTGCTTTTCAAAGATGGAGTGATACTGATCAGGCTGGTGTGGCTGCAATGCTAAGCTACATACCAGTGGCCTCTCAAATTCAAACCCCAGCAAACATCAGGTTCTGCCAAGACCTGAATGCCAAGATAAGAGACCATCCTGACAGAGAAACACTCATCACCAAAAAGGTCAAGCTTGAAGCATTGGGAATCCATCTGGATTGACATCATTTTTTTTATCTTTTGTACTAGTGATAGGAACTATGTAATCTGATCAATAAACGATGTATGTTTTATTCATTTACTCAGTGTTCCTTATTGTATTCATTAGTACATTCAGTGTAAGAAGAAGCCTCTTGCTCACTTACACTGATCAACCACTGAGGCTATTTGTATATCCAAATAGGGGGAGACTGTTGGGTTCAGTAAATACCCAAACCCCTTAATCTAGGATTTGAATAGAAAATAGCCCAAGTGTTTAATCCGTTAACACAAACAGGTCACTGAGTGCATAGTCTCTCAGTGAGTCATCTTCAGGATACTCAGTAAGAGGCAAAGAAGAAGTCTCTCCACTCAGTAAGGTGGAACTTAAAGGGTGAAGACTGAGTCAAGAAGAAGATGATGGATTCAGTGAGTGATGACAATAACTCACTGAATCCCTAAGATTCCTCTCCAACTTCTTACACTGAAGACAAACTGAAGTAGAAGATTGAAGGATGTAAAGACTGAAGAAAGAGCGGGACAAGGCGGGAAAGGTTGAATCAGATAAGACGAAGTCCTTATCAACCAAAGTCAACTTTCCCTGAATGGCAAAAGATCAGGCTCAGTGTCATCACTGAATTTAGGAAAGTAGTCTTGTCTCTTACCTAGAATAGTCTTTGTAAACAGAGACAAAATACATCAGTATTTTGTCTTCTGTATGATGTCAGTTTGTCACTTAGGAAAGAGTCAAATATCATACATGTATAAATAGCATAAGAGATGGAGTGAAAAGGTTAAGCTTGTGAATTGTAAAAACACACATACACGCAAGCCATCTTTTCACTCCTCCAAATACAACTTAGTTCCTGAGATAGCTCAGTGAGCTCTAAGAGTTGTGCTCAGACTTAGCCTGAGCTTAGAGAGGAATCACCCAACTTTGTCATTTCAATCCCAAGTACTATTCCACAAGTACTTGGGTAACGTATTCTTTGTTGATTTATTTCTAATAAGAATATGATGTTGAAAATTACTTAGTGTGTTTTCCTTATGTTAATTTCAGTCATAGGTCACTATTAACTTGTTTTATAAACTTAAATTGTTTTAAACGATAGTGAACGGGGAACAACAAAAATACCTATGTATTGTGACTCGAAAAGTGCCATAGCCATATCATGCAATCCTGTTCATCAGTCAAAGACTTAGCACATTCGTGTCCGCTATCACTTCATCAAAGAACACGTAGAAGAAGGTACTGTTGAATTATTCTTCATGAAGACTGATTACCAACTCGCTGATCTATTCACTAAAGCCCTTTCAAAAGAGCGATTTAATGATTTAGTTCGACGAATTGGAATGCGAAGCCTAACCCCTGAGGAGTTAGAACGTCTGATATGTGTCTAAATACACATATATTTTATATTGTTTAAACCCACAAAACGACCAAAAACACATAAATGACCATATAAATGTTACAAATATCATGAAAATGTGTTTTTATATGAATCAGGTATAAAAAGAGCTGAAACAGTTTGATTCTGCTGATGATGATGGTTTCTGCTGAAGCCTATTTTGATTCTGCTAAATCAATGGTTTCTGTTGAAGTTATGATGCGCTGATGGTTTCTGCTGAAGGCATACGTTTCAGTAGATACTTCCACTAAATAATATCTGGTCAATACCAGTCAAACCAAACTTCCTGTTTTCCCTCTCCCTCACATACCCCGCCAAAACCAGATACCACCCTTCCACCTCCCTGGTATTCCACCTCCACTTTCTCACCCACTCTCCCCTCTCATTCCTTCCACCTCAACCAGCCTACAATGCATTTAATGCATTCCCACAACTTTACCTTCCCTGTACCATCACATACCCTGCTTTTTCTATCAACTCCACCACTTGACCTCTAAACCTACCAAACATGTCTCCTCCACCTCTACATGTGAACAAGAAGCATTAATTGCAGCAGAACTGCCTCAATCAACTAGCACCACTTTTGGCGCCAAAAGTGAATTCAAAGGCTAGGATCATCTCTGCTCAATCAATGGTCAAAAATTAAAGTGGGATTTTATGAGGAAGATGGTGGGAACTCAAATGACTATAAATATCAGAGGAGAGGCAAGAGAAGAAGTTACTTTTGGGCTAGCCATTGGTCGTGTAGTATAGAATTTAAATGCTTTCTTTAGATTAAATACCTTTGGATTAGCCTAGGTCACGTAGTTAATTTAGTTTACTGCTTTCTTTAATTTCAAGTCATCTTATTGCTTTCAATGTTGTATTCTTATCAAATTAGTGTAATGAAACTTTATTTTCAGTTTAATTTCAAGTATCATTTCAGTTTCAAGTATTTCCTTAAATTACCTTTAAATTTCATGTTCTTTAAATTCTTGTTATGTAGTTGTTTAAAGGACTCAATAAGCTCACATAAGCTCCTGACAAAGCTTTAAAGCTTTTAGAGACCTTAAAACAAGTTTAGTATTTAAAATTCAGAAAACACTAAAAATCAAGAAAAACAATGAAAAACCAAAAATAATGAAGTGATCTTGGTGAAACTGCACGGAGCAAGGTTAATTGTGGATTGCCTTGGGTTTAGAAGCTTTGTGGAAAGCCTTAGGATGTGTTCTGTGGCCATAGTTCTCAGTTTTTAGCAGGATATCACTTCTAAGCTCATTTTTACCATTTTTGCATTTTACTATTTCAGTGTTTTATATGCTTTAATTTTCATGTTTCTGTGTTTCTTTGTTATTTGTTAATGTTATTATAGCTTTATCTTAGGTTGTTATGTTTTGGGTTTGATTGTGGTTTGATATTGCATTTGGATTGTCAATATGCTAGTTTTTGATAATTCTAGGTTTGAACATTTGTGACTACTTTTTTATGCTTAAAAGGGTCTGATTTGACACATTGTGACCCCTGGATTTGATGAAATTGGTTTACATAATCTTTTGTTTTGAAAAACCTCAAAACAGTCCATTAAAAGATTGTTTGGATCTAATAGTGAATCTGTGTTTAGGGTTATGTTTGTGGTTGTTCTTGTTTGATATACTCCTCATATGGCCTAAGTAACTCAGTGAAACCTTAATCAAGTGGTGTAGCATGGTAGAAAGTCAACTTGACACTTGACAATCTCATTATGAGCACTGTGAGATTGTTAGAACTTATAATCTTGCATACTTGTTTAATTGTTGTTTATCTTTGTTTATTTTATGTTATTATTGTTTAATATTCCATAATATGTCATTATACTCAGATCAAAGTTCATCTTAGTCAACTTTGATAATAAACTAAAAAAGTAAAATTTCTAGTTTTCCTATTTTTGATTTAATTGTTTATTTTCCTATGTCTTTGTTACTTAGTTTCATGTTTAGTGCTTTTAGAATTTTAATGTTTTGTTGCTAATCTTGCTTATTCTATTTTTGTTAATTTTTATATGTCATGTTTAATAGCTTATTTATGTGCTTATGTTGATTCTGCTGATTTACTTATTTGGATTCTGCCGATTCACTTGATTCTGCTGATTTGTTTATCCTTTATTTTTCCTTAGTTGTTTTTGCCCTTTGTAGCTTATTTGTTATGTTTATGCTTGCTTTTTCAGTTTGTAGCTTATTAGAATACTGAATCACTTTCTCCTTGTTTGTCCCATCTTACTCACTACACAGAAGCAAACTGTGTAGTTGGAGTTGTTTTCCTAAGTTCATGAAAAGTTCCTCATTGAACTTGAGCTTGTGATCTTTGGCTTCCTGTGAGGCTAACCAATCATACTCAGTGTTTCAGTGTTTGTTGAGCTCTCATGAGCTAATTAGATAAGTTAATTTAGAGCTTGTTGTTTGCCCACTCATAACAGTTCACTGAGTAATCTATGAACTTACACCATTACCAACAGCTCTAAAGTCAGCAGTACCTTGCAATGGTTCAGCAGAATTTTGCAATGGTTCAGCAGTACTTTGGATTTGGAATTACTTATTAGCTTATGCAAGCTTATTTGATGAAATCCAGTACACATGCTTGTTTATACTTGTTCATATCACTTGTACACATTTTATTTTTCTTTTGCTTTTCAGTGTGGAGCTTATACCAAGCTTTTACAAGCTTCCATTCCATCCAAGTTAAGCCCAAAAAGCTTAACTGACTAAACCTTAAGCTCACACTACCACAGTCCATTTTCTTGTTTATATTTATCCATTGGACTTGTGTATATCTTATTTTATCTTTTAGTTCATGTAAAGCTTTTTCCAAGCTTATTTCAAGCTTAAACTCCACTGTGAAGCCAAAAGCTTAACTGTTGGACTCATAAGCCCACAATTTGCTTATTTTTAGGTTTGTAAGTATTTGTTTTCATTAAACATGTATAATATCAATACATTTTCAGTTTCAAAAATTATTTTTAATATTTTAGATTTTTCGATTCTTTATTTCATTTATTTAAGTTAAAATTAGATTTTCTTATTATTTAATTTATTATTAAATACATTTAATTCATTTTTAATTTATATTAATTAATTTAATAGTGTAAAAATTTATTTTCCAATAATATCTTTTACGTTTTTAGGTTTCTGATTGCACGTTTTTAACGACATAGCTGTGACAGAGCTATTACTATTCACATTCCTAGTGTTAGTCAATCAGATTCCTGTTTTTGTATATTCAATTTCATTTCAGCAAATACAGTCGTTGTATTACAGTTTACACACCTCGTTGGGACTTAACGACCTGGGGATATAACACTATACTCCCATGGATTTTAATTGTCTTTGGTCCTAGATTAGTTTGACTTTTATGGTTGGCCATTTACAAGTGGTTGACTAATATAAAGATGACTAGTTTAGGACCAATCAAATTTTGGCGCCGCTGCCGGGGAGGTGTGCTGCGTATAACGTACTTGTATATATATTATACATAATATCATATTTCATTTCCAAAAACAATATAAAACACAAAAATATTTTTCTTTTCTTTCCATATATATAAAAGATAAAAATACAAAAACATTTTCACTTTTCTGTTTATATTATAAAATCAAAAACCAAAAATATTCTCCTTACCTTACTATTCATAATTCTGTGAGTGGTGACCCCACTCCAATTTCTCATCCAGTCATTTCCCCATGAACCATTTAATTCGGGGTCGAGTCAAGCTAGCGACTCGGTAATAAAAAACAGTAGTTAAACATGGGTTTTCACCCGTGTGTACCACCCTAGTGTGGGGGAGATGCCCCACATGTTGTATATAGATCTAAAAAATGAATGAAAATTGTAAAAAAAAAAAAAAAAAAAAAAAAAAAAAAAAAAAAAAAAAGAGAATAATTGTTGTGTTTCTACACTTAGCTAGTAATGTTATCTTTTCACGTTCTAAGTTTCGGCATAACAGCCGGTACTTTGAATATTGAGAAAAATATTCATTTCTAAGTGTGGGGGGGAAATTCTGGCGAATTTGATCATAAATGTACCATTTTAGTCCCTCTTTCCCCCAAAATGGCCAAATTTTAAAAAACAATTTACTGTGGAAGTACTATGTACTAAACACAACAAATGGTAATCAGTCCACCATGTCTAACCCACATAAGGATTGGCTAATCCAGGAGCAAACGGCTCTTGGTAAAGATATCTCAAATCCGTTTATGGCTTGCAATTTGCCCAAATTGTATGGTGTTCAGCTCACCATATCTTTAATTAGTGAAAAGTTGGCTAGCCCGCAAGTTTATGGCTTGTGGGAAAGGCAGTTGGAAAACCATAATTGGTAATCAGCTCACCAAAGATAATATTGATAATTTATCTAAGAGTTGGCTAGTCCAGAAGCAAACGGCTTCTGGTAAAGACAAATCAAAACCGTTGAAAGCTGGTGATTTGCTCAAAATCACTTGGTTATCATTGTACCAAGGTTCTTACTTGAACTGAAACATTTTGGCTACTCCAGAAGTGATGGCTTTTGGTAAAGAGTTTTTTAAAATCCATTAAAACTTCATAAATATTGCTAGGGACTAGCAATAGTTTAGTGTGGGGGATTTGATATGTGTCTAAATACACATATATTTTATATTGTTTAAACCCACAAAACGACCAAAAACACATAAATGACCATATAAATGTTACAAATATCATGAAAATGTGTTTTTATATGAATCAGGTATAAAAAGAGCTGAAACAGTTTGATTCTGCTGATGATGATGGTTTCTGCTGAAGCCTATTTTGATTCTGCTAAATCAATGGTTTCTGTTGAAGTTATGATGCGCTGATGGTTTCTGCTGAAGGCATACGTTTCAGTAGATACTTCCACTAAATAATATCTGGTCAATACCAGTCAAACCAAACTTCCTGTTTTCCCTCTCCCTCACATACCCCGCCAAAACCAGATACCACCCTTCCACCTCCCTGGTATTCCACCTCCACTTGCTCACCCACTCTCCCCTCTCATTCCTTCCACCTCAACCAGCCTACAATGCATTTAATGCATTCCCACAACTTTACCTTCCCTGTACCATCACATACCCTGCTTTTTCTATCAACTCCACCACTTGACCTCTAAACCTACCAAACATGTCTCCTCCACCTCTACATGTGAACAAGAAGCATTAATTGCAGCAGAACTGCCTCAATCAACTAGCACCACTTTTGGCGCCAAAAGTGAATTCAAAGGCTAGGATCATCTCTGCTCAATCAATGGTCAAAAATTAAAGTGGGATTTTATGAGGAAGATGGTGGGAACTCAAATGACTATAAATATCAGAGGAGAGGCAAGAGAAGAAGTTACTTTTGGGCTAGCCATTGGTCGTGTAGTATAGAATTTAAATGCTTTCTTTAGATTAAATACCTTTGGATTAGCCTAGGTCACGTAGTTAATTTAGTTTACTGCTTTCTTTAATTTCAAGTCATCTTATTGCTTTCAATGTTGTATTCTTATCAAATTAGTGTAATGAAACTTTATTTTCAGTTTAATTTCAAGTATCATTTCAGTTTCAAGTATTTCCTTAAATTACCTTTAAATTTCATGTTCTTTAAATTCTTGTTATGTAGTTGTTTAAAGGACTCAATAAGCTCACATAAGCTCCTGACAAAGCTTTAAAGCTTTTAGAGACCTTAAAACAAGTTTAGTATTTAAAATTCAGAAAACACTAAAAATCAAGAAAAACAATGAAAAACCAAAAATAATGAAGTGATCTTGGTGAAACTGCACGGAGCAAGGTTAATTGTGGATTGCCTTGGGTTTAGAAGCTTTGTGGAAAGCCTTAGGATGTGTTCTGTGGCCATGGTTCTCAGTTTTTAGCAGGATATCACTTCTAAGCTCATTTTTACCATTTTTGCATTTTACTATTTCAGTGTTTTATATGCTTTAATTTTCATGTTTCTGTGTTTCTTTGTTATTTGTTAATGTTATTATAACTTTATCTTAGGTTGTTATGTTTTGGGTTTGATTGTGGTTTGATATTGCATTTGGATTGTCAATATGCTAGTTTTTGATAATTCTAGGTTTGAACATTTGTGACTACTTTTTTATGCTTAAAAGGGTCTGATTTGACACATTGTGACCCCTGGATTTGATGAAATTGGTTTACATAATCTTTTGTTTTGAAAAACCTCAAAACAGTCCATTAAAAGATTGTTTGGATCTAATAGTGAATCTGTGTTTAGGGTTATGTTTGTGGTTGTTCTTGTTTGATATACTCCTCATATGGCCTAAGTAACTCAGTGAAACCTTAATCAAGTGGTGTAGCATGGTAGAAAGTCAACTTGACACTTGACAATCTCATTATGAGCACTGTGAGATTGTTAGAACTTATAATCTTGCATACTTGTTTAATTGTTGTTTATCTTTGTTTATTTTATGTTATTATTGTTTAATATTCCATAATATGTCATTATACTCAGATCAAAGTTCATCTTAGTCAACTTTGATAATAAACTAAAAAAGTAAAATTTCTAGTTTTCCTATTTTTGATTTAATTGTTTATTTTCCTATGTCTTTGTTACTTAGTTTCATGTTTAGTGCTTTTAGAATTTTAATGTTTTGTTGCTAATCTTGCTTATTCTATTTTTGTTAATTTTTATATGTCATGTTTAATAGCTTATTTATGTGCTTATGTTGATTCTGCTGATTTACTTATTTGGATTCTGCCGATTCACTTGATTCTGCTGATTTGTTTATCCTTTATTTTTCCTTAGTTGTTTTTGCCCTTTGTAGCTTATTTGTTATGTTTATGCTTGCTTTTTCAGTTTGTAGCTTATTAGAATACTGAATCACTTTCTCCTTGTTTGTCCCATCTTACTCACTACACAGAAGCAAACTGTGTAGTTGGAGTTGTTTTCCTAAGTTCATGAAAAGTTCCTCATTGAACTTGAGCTTGTGATCTTTGGCTTCCTGTGAGGCTAACCAATCATACTCAGTGTTTCAGTGTTTGTTGAGCTCTCATGAGCTAATTAGATAAGTTAATTTAGAGCTTGTTGTTTGCCCACTCATAACAGTTCACTGAGTAATCTATGAACTTACACCATTACCAACAGCTCTAAAGTCAGCAGTACCTTGCAATGGTTCAGCAGAATTTTGCAATGGTTCAGCAGTACTTTGGATTTGGAATTACTTATTAGCTTATGCAAGCTTATTTGATGAAATCCAGTACACATGCTTGTTTATACTTGTTCATATCACTTGTACACATTTTATTTTTCTTTTGCTTTTCAGTGTGGAGCTTATACCAAGCTTTTACAAGCTTCCATTCCATCCAAGTTAAGCCCAAAAAGCTTAACTGACTAAACCTTAAGCTCACACTACCACAGTCCATTTTCTTGTTTATATTTATCCATTGGACTTGTGTATATCTTATTTTATCTTTTAGTTCATGTAAAGCTTTTTCCAAGCTTATTTCAAGCTTAAACTCCACTGTGAAGCCAAAAGCTTAACTGTTGGACTCATAAGCCCACAATTTGCTTATTTTTAGGTTTGTAAGTATTTGTTTTCATTAAACATGTATAATATCAATACATTTTCAGTTTCAAAAATTATTTTTAATATTTTAGATTTTTCGATTCTTTATTTCATTTATTTAAGTTAAAATTAGATTTTCTTATTATTTAATTTATTATTAAATACATTTAATTCATTTTTAATTTATATTAATTAATTTAATAGTGTAAAAATTTATTTTCCAATAATATCTTTTACGTTTTTAGGTTTCTGATTGCACGTTTTTAACGACATAGCTGTGACAGAGCTATTACTATTCACATTCCTAGTGTTAGTCAATCAGATTCCTGTTTTTGTATATTCAATTTCATTTCAGCAAATACAGTCGTTGTATTACAGTTTACACACCTCGTTGGGACTTAACGACCTGGGGATATAACACTATACTCCCATGGATTTTAATTGTCTTTGGTCCTAGATTAGTTTGACTTTTATGGTTGGCCATTTACAAGTGGTTGACTAATATAAAGATGACTAGTTTAGGACCAATCAAATTTTGGCGCCGCTGCCGGGGAGGTGTGCTGCGTATAACGTACTTGTATATATATTATACATAATATCATATTTCATTTCCAAAAACAATATAAAACACAAAAATATTTTTCTTTTCTTTCCATATATATAAAAGATAAAAATACAAAAACATTTTCACTTTTCTGTTTATATTATAAAATCAAAAACCAAAAATATTCTCCTTACCTTACTATTCATAATTCTGTGAGTGGTGACCCCACTCCAATTTCTCATCCAGTCATTTCCCCATGAACCATTTAATTCGGGGTCGAGTCAAGCTAGCGACTCGGTAATAAAAAACAGTAGTTAAACATGGGTTTTCACCCGTGTGTACCACCCTAGTGTGGGGGAGATGCCCCACATGTTGTATATAGATCTAAAAAATGAATGAAAATTGTAAAAAAAAAAAAAAAAAAGAGAATAATTGTTGTGTTTCTACACTTAGCTAGTAATGTTATCTTTTTACGTTCTAAGTTTCGGCATAAAAGCCGGTACTTTGAATATTGAGAAAAATATTCATTTCTAAGTGTGGGGGGAAATTCTGGCGAATTTGATCATAAATGTACCCTTTTAGTCCCTCTTTCCCCCAAAATGGCCAAATTTTAAAAAAAAATTTACTGTGGAAGTACTATGTACTAAACACAACAAATGGTAATCAGTCCACCATGTCTAACCCACATAAGGATTGGCTAATCCAGGAGCAAACGGCTCTTGGTAAAGATATCTCAAATCCGTTTATGGCTTGCAATTTGCCCAAATTGTATGGTGTTCAGCTCACCATATCTTTAATTAGTGAAAAGTTGGCTAGCCCGCAAGTTTATGGCTTGTGGGAAAGGCAGTTGGAAAACCATAATTGGTAATCACTTGGTTATCATTGTACCAAGGTTCTTACTTGAACTGAAACATTTTGGCTACTCCAGAAGTGATGGCTTTTGGTAAAGAGTTTTTTAAAATCCATTAAAACTTCATAAATATTGCTAGGGACTAGCAATAGTTTAGTGTGGGGGATTTGATATGTGTCTAAATACACATATATTTTATATTGTTTAAACCCACAAAACGACCAAAAACACATAAATGACCATATAAATGTTACAAATATCATGAAAATGTGTTTTTATATGAATCAGGTATAAAAAGAGCTGAAACAGTTTGATTCTGCTGATGATGATGGTTTCTGCTGAAGCCTATTTTGATTCTGCTAAATCAATGGTTTCTGTTGAAGTTATGATGCGCTGATGGTTTCTGCTGAAGGCATACGTTTCAGTAGATACTTCCACTAAATAATATCTGGTCAATACCAGTCAAACCAAACTTCCTGTTTTCCCTCTCCCTCACATACCCCGCCAAAACCAGATACCACCCTTCCACCTCCCTGGTATTCCACCTCCACTTGCTCACCCACTCTCCCCTCTCATTCCTTCCACCTCAACCAGCCTACAATGCATTTAATGCATTCCCACAACTTTACCTTCCCTGTACCATCACATACCCTGCTTTTGCTATCAACTCCACCACTTGACCTCTAAACCTACCAAACATGTCTCCTCCACCTCTACATGTGAACAAGAAGCATTAATTGCAGCAGAACTGCCTCAATCAACTAGTACCACTTTTGGCGCCAAAAGTGAATTCAAAGGCTAGGATCATCTCTGCTCAATCAATGGTCAAAAATTAAAGTGGGATTTTACGAGGAAGATGGTGGGAACTCAAATGACTATAAATATCAGAGGAGAGGCAAGAGAAGAAGTTACTTTTGGGCTAGCCATTGGTCGTGTAGTATAGAATTTAAATGCTTTCTTTAGATTAAATACCTTTTGATTAGCCTAGGTCACGTAGTTAATTTAGTTTACTGCTTTCTTTAATTTCAAGTCATCTTATTGCTTTCAATGTTGTATTCTTATCAAATTAGTGTAATGAAACTTTATTTTCAGTTTAATTTCAAGTATCATTTCAGTTTCAAGTATTTCCTTAAATTACCTTTAAATTTCATGTTCTTTAAATTCTTGTTATGTAGTTGTTTAAAGGACTCAATAAGCTCACATAAGCTCCTGACAAAGCTTTAAAGCTTTTAGAGACCTTAAAACAAGTTTAGTATTTAAAATTCAGAAAACACTAAAAATCAAGAAAAACAATGAAAAACCAAAAATAATGAAGTGATCTTGGTGAAACTGCACGGAGCAAGGTTAATTGTGGATTGCCTTGGGTTTAGAAGCTTTGTGGAAAGCCTTAGGATGTGTTCTGTGGCCATGGTTCTCAGTTTTTAGCAGGATATCACTTCTAAGCTCATTTTTACCATTTTTGCATTTTACTATTTCAGTGTTTTATATGCTTTAATTTTCATGTTTCTGTGTTTCTTTGTTATTTGTTAATGTTATTATAGCTTTATCTTAGGTTGTTATGTTTTGGGTTTGATTGTGGTTTGATATTGCATTTGGATTGTCAATATGCTAGTTTTTGATAATTCTAGGTTTGAACATTTGTGACTACTTTTTTATGCTTAAAAGGGTCTGATTTGACACATTGTGACCCCTGGATTTGATGAAATTGGTTTACATAATCTTTTGTTTTGAAAAACCTCAAAACAGTCCATTAAAAGATTGTTTGGATCTAATAGTGAATCTGTGTTTAGGGTTATGTTTGTGGTTGTTCTTGTTTGATATACTCCTCATATGGCCTAAGTAACTCAGTGAAACCTTAATCAAGTGGTGTAGCATGGTAGAAAGTCAACTTGACACTTGACAATCTCATTATGAGCACTGTGAGATTGTTAGAACTTATAATCTTGCATACTTGTTTAATTGTTGTTTATCTTTGTTTATTTTATGTTATTATTGTTTAATATTCCATAATATGTCATTATACTCAGATCAAAGTTCATCTTAGTCAACTTTGATAATAAACTAAAAAAGTAAAATTTCTAGTTTTCCTGTTTTTGATTTAATTGTTTATTTTCCTATGTCTTTGTTACTTAGTTTCATGTTTAGTGCTTTTAGAATTTTAATGTTTTGTTGCTAATCTTGCTTATTCTATTTTTGTTAATTTTTATATGTCATGTTTAATAGCTTATTTATGTGCTTATGTTGATTCTGCTGATTTACTTATTTGGATTCTGCCGATTCACTTGATTCTGCTGATTTGTTTATCCTTTATTTTTCCTTAGTTGTTTTTGCCCTTTGTAGCTTATTTGTTATGTTTATGCTTGCTTTTTCAGTTTGTAGCTTATTAGAATACTCAATCACTTTCTCCTTGTTTGTCCCATCTTACTCACTACACAGAAGCAAACTGTGTAGTTGGAGTTGTTTTCCTAAGTTCATGAAAAGTTCCTCATTGAACTTGAGCTTGTGATCTTTGGCTTCCTGTGAGGCTAACCAATCATACTCAGTGTTTCAGTGTTTGTTGAGCTCTCATGAGCTAATTAGATAAGTTAATTTAGAGCTTGTTGTTTGCCCACTCATAACAGTTCACTGAGTAATCTATGAACTTACACCATTACCAATAGCTCTAAAGTCAGCAGTACCTTGCAATGGTTCAGCAGAATTTTGCAATGGTTCAGCAGTACTTTGGATTTGGAATTACTTTTTAGCTTATGCAAGCTTATTTGATGAAATCCAGTACACATGCTTGTTTATACTTGTTCATATCACTTGTACACATTTTATTTTTCTTTTGCTTTTCAGTGTGGAGCTTATACCAAGCTTTTACAAGCTTCCATTCCATCCAAGTTAAGCCCAAAAAGCTTAACTGACTAAACCTTAAGCTCAAACTACCACAGTCCATTTTCTTGTTTATATTTATCCATTGGACTTGTGTATATCTTATTTTATCTTTTAGTTCCTGTAAAGCTTTTTCCAAGCTTATTTTAAGTTTAAACTCCACTGTGAAGCCAAAAGCTTAACTGTTGGACTCATAAGCCCACAATTTGCTTATTTTTAGGTTTGTAAGTATTTGTTTTCATTAAACATGTATAATATCAATACATTTTCAGTTTCAAAAATTATTTTTAATATTTTAGATTTTTCGATTCTTTATTTCATTTATTTAAGTTTAAATTAGATTTTCTTATTATTTAATTTATTATTAAATACATTTAATTCATTTTTAATTTATATTAATTAATTTAATAGTGTAAAAATTTATTTTCCAATAATATCTTTTACGTTTTTAGGTTTCTGATTGCACGTTTTTAACGACATAGCTGTGACAGAGCTATTACTATTCACATTCCTAGTGTTAGTCAATCAGATTCCTGTTTTTGTATATTCAATTTCATTTCAGCAAATACAGTCGTTGTATTACAGTTTACACACCTCGTTGGGACTTAACGACCTGGGGATATAACACTATACTCCCATGGATTTTAATTGTCTTTGGTCCTAGATTAGTTTGACTTTTATGGTTGACCATTCACAAGTGGTTGACTAATATAAAGATGACTAGTTTAGGACCAATCAACGTCTTCTCGAATCTTCTTGAAAATGATTTTCCAAAAAGCTTCGCTGTAAATATTTTTGAAAAACAAAATACAAAATTTGAAAAACCAACAAAAGCAAAATATAAAAATATAAAATCTTTCAAAAATACAAAAACAATATAAAATCGAAAATCCAAAAATATTCTTCTCACGACATGTCTCTTGTATAATCGATATTCTGTGCGTTTCTAGAAATGTCATTCAACAATGATACGGACATGTACAGATGCTTGAACGAGAGTTCTTTATATGTTTTCTAAAGCATGTCGTTTCTCAAAATTTCTTCAAAAAATGGCTTTCGTATAGTTCAGTACGAAACCCGGACAAAAATGATGACTTTTGATTATTTTCAAATCAAAACTCGTGTTTTTAAAGAAAAATCAAGTGTACGGCTCAGTGCACTACATTTCAAACTGGTGAGAAATTATCATCATCTTGAGCACCTTTTCAAGATTGTTCGAAAAGATTTTCAAAATCTTTCAAAATATTTTGTGCTCAAGACAACTCCCTCTAAAACCCTGTAATTGATTATGCTTTATTAAAGGGGGAGTATAAAACCAAAATGTTCCAAATTCATGCTTAAATCAAATCCGTTTGTCTCCCCAAAAGATTCTAAAATTTTGTTTAATCCGTTGATATAAAAAATATCACGAATATGCTATTATTGAGGGGGGGGGGAGACGTGATTAAAATGTGATCAAAAAGTTTAATGATCGTTGTTTGAATCTCAAAAGAGCTCGACTCAGTTGAAACCAATGAATTGACGAGGAATCAATGTCAGGAAATGTACCATCTCGAGAAACTTTCTATGGACTTGACCAGGACGGGTAATAATTTCAAGCTAGTTCTCTAGTGATGTAAACGTGTCTCGAATCGGTCTAGCTCATTTAAAGTCGATCAATTCAAAAAGTGCGAACTCTACCCTCTATGTGCAGATTTAAGTGAAAACAATATAAGCACATGTGAAAGGGGAGTGTTTCTGAAAATATAAAACTCTCGGAGTGTTTCAAACATGTTTTCTATCATAAACACTTAGAGAGATTTTCAAGAAAAAGGTTTTATGGCAACATAGGATAGTCATGGAGTTATAAGGTGACCAAGGATAGGAAAATCCGTGCTATGATCCGCCAGAGCCGGAGGGATCTACCCAAGGACATCACCAATAGTTTAGAACTAGAAGTCCTTAGGTATGATTGAAAAAAGGAAGAAATGTGAGAAAGGAGAAAGAAGGGGTTGAAGAATTTAAAATAAATGTAATGAAAAAGGGTAAAAAGAAATAGCCCTCCGTAATCAACCTTAGGGCAGAAACCGGGTTTAATTCATATGCTACTGGTTGTCACTAGATGACTCTAGTATTGAAGAAAAAGACGTCATGGACCCAGTGACGCACTGCACCTAACCTTCTAGCCACTCAAATTCCTCTCAAAAGGATTTGTTTCATTCTCACTAGGAACCCTACATAATCTATCGACTTTCTCTTAGAGATCGTTGGTATTGAAGAAGGAGACCCTCTCCCTAGTCTCTGCTTAGGAAAACCAAAATGCACTGATTGAGTCTAGAGCCAAGATATTCATAAAAAGATCTCATAGGAACACTCGACATTTCATCATTTGTTGTTCATCAATAAGGACACAAGTGATACATTCTAGAGTCCTACGCAGATCTTAGAAATCTGCCAGAACATTTATGAGAGGTTTCACAATTGTGATCCTCAGTGATTGAATGGAAACTCCTGCCAGGGTCAACATCAAACAGCCCTGACAGCAGGTCACTTCGGTAATTCTTTATGGGTTACGCTTAGTGTGTCTCAAACGGTCTACAGTCGTGAAGTGATGCTTCGGTGTACTTCAGCGACTCACCTGAACTGCAGGTGTACTTCGATACATCGCGTTATCTCACTTGTGGGACTCCAGTTCAGGAACAGCCTTTGTAAGAATTAGAGACGTGTTTTCACACTATGCTGTTAACACACTCGAAGTTCAAACTTGAAAGCGTTGGATTATTTCTAACCCATGTTTTATGTTTTCTTCTTATGGATGCTCGTGGGAGGAAAAGATCGTGCAGATTCTCCACATGCTCATATCAACAACACATGAAAGTTCTCATCAAAATCAAAGGCAACACAAAGTTAAAGATGATTCTTCATCAATGTCAAAGAATCTACAAAGTATAAAGACTCGAGAACTACATCATTGGTAATTAAAAGTAAAATAGAAGTGTGAGCATGGTGGAGAATGACGTAGAGACACCTAACCAACGAAGTTGACAACAGAAGAATACCACATTAACTGATCACAAAGCATGAAGGAACGAAAATTAAGACTATTCTATATCTACACACAAAGTTCAAGCTCAAGGAAAGTCACTACAAAAAAAGATGGCTTTTAGGACCCATTTCTGGGACGCCTTTTCAAGTGGCGTCCTAATAAGCCATTTAATATGACGAGTTAGTTTTTGAGTCCTATTATATTCAAACATATAGGCCTTATTGTGAGTGTCTCATTAAGTACGTTTTATGGGACATTTATTCTTTATGGTCTTATTTGGATCGAATCTAATGAGACACTTGACGGATGGGTCCTATTATTTAGGTTTTATAGGACACTAATTTGTTGGAGTCCTATTATGATATAAACTATTAGGACATTAAATATATGAGTTATATCACGTTTAATTATAGGACACTTATAAGTTGTGGTCCTAATAGGATGAAACTGAATAGGACCTTTGTTTAAGTAGCTCTTATTAGGTTAAATTTAGGGGCTTTTGCATATATATCCTCTCGAAAATGCAAAATTGCATATATATATATCCAAAGCATGCATAAAAACCATTGTACTATGTGCTAAAAAAAGTTGTACAAAGGATATATATATGCAATTATGCATTTTGAGAGGGATATATATATATGCATTTTTGCCATAAATTTATAAGAATTTTATCATTTAAGTTTTAATTTGATAGATATATGATAACACTTGATACAAGGGTTCAAATACATTAGGAAAACTTGAGAGCTATTAAATACCGAATTTAAAGGATAGTCCAAAATCAACGAATTTGAGTCGCTTATTGCTCGAATCAAAATATTCACGTTAGTATAGGTTGATCCATGTCAATATTTTGTTGATCAATTATATACCATGATTCGAAAACTGAGAAACCAATTATGTCGATTTTGTGTTTGTAGCTCGAGTATAAGTAAAAGACCGCGCGAGTGGGCTATAGCCTCTTTGTAACTCCCATCTCTGCATCTTTTAGTCTGAGGGTTGGTGTTCTTTCAAAATCTTGATAATCGTATTAAACTCTTGTCAGTATTTTGATAGTAGTTGTGAGTATGGTTGATAATCCGCCATTTGGATTATTATTTCATTAATTGGTAGATAAGAATACGACAAATTTTGAGTTTGTGTTTTTAGAAACCCTAAATCTAATTCTCTAAGTATTAGTTAAAATGTAGTGAGCGTTCACCCAAACTGTCTTTTCACATCTAAAAGCATCATTTGTCGCGAGTTGACTTATGCTCTTAAAGTTGCAGATAACTTACAAAACAATTGAACTACACTTTCGTGTTTGGGAATTAGTGGACCACCAAAACTCATCGAAACACCACATAATGACTTAGGACATCGTTCACGAGGACAAGCCAAAAATCCTTAATTAACGAAAGTCGATTATTATTTCTTGATACTCATGCTAGAAAATTAGATGGAAAACATTCAATTCGTATCGAACATAAAGTAACTTTAAGAGATGAAGCGTTAATAAGTTTATCTAAGAGAATACTTTACCTGATTTTAGTCTATGTGACGATAAGTTCAGACCCCATCAATCAGTCGTTCATGAATTTGGAAATTATAGTCGCTCAAAGGGAAAATAAATTTAAGATAAAAGTTAACATTAATTATACGTTAATTATGATTGTAATAATAAACTTTTATAAATTTTAATTTTGGCTTTTTTAATTAGAAATGTGCATATTATACAATTTATAATCTATAATCTAAAAACATTTCATTTCCCTACCACTTTTTAGTTTCCCCCCTAAGTTTCCAGCCCATTCCTCAAAAATTGGCCAACTATGCTTTTTACTCTCTTGATTTATGTCCCACTAACCAAACCATAACCTATTCAACTGTTCAATTGTTTCTTGTAACTGCTCTATTATTTTCGATGGGGATAATCATTATATTACTATGATAAGAATTTTGATTAATTTGTGGTTACCTTCATATGCATCCATTGAAACTTTGTCCTCTCAAATTTAATATTTGTTGGTATCTTTGTAAATTTATGGTCATGATTATAAAAACTTGCATTAGTGACTTCGCTCTTATGAATTGTGTTAGGAATTAGAAATTCCCGGTATTAAAGAGTCGGTCACCTCAAGTATATGTAATCGTTAGAAAGCTCGTAGTCGTAGTTCTTTTAAGTTAAGTAGTATTTTAGTTAAGTAACACCGTGGAGGACGGACGGGTCTTTACCCACTGTATGCCTGATCCACAGCCCAAAGTGTGGCGAGTTATGTAAGACTATAAATACTCTCTACCTTCCAAGGTAGAGAGTTGGAGCTCATAATAATATCTTTCACTTTCTCTCACTAAGTTCCCTAAACCTCTAACTTTCTCTCTCTAGAATTCCATCATATTCGCCACCTTGTGTTATGGTTTGATGTGTATGTGAAAAGTTATATCTTACAATTGGTATCAAGAGCCATGGTTAGATCATATCTTGCACATCTTTGGATTTATAGTGGTTTTTAGGTGGTTTTTGAGTTTGAAAAAGTTTAGTGGTTTTTGCATCATTTGGTTGATTTCTTGTGTTAAAGTTTGAATTTTGTTGGTACTTTTATGTTTAGAATCATCAAAAGTGTTTAGGTTTTCATTTGGTAAGCTTGAATCATCTTGGTTGGGTTGTTTTTGGATTGAAAAGTGAAGGTTATTTGGTTTTTCAAGCTAGCGACTTAGCTCTCGGACTTGTTTTCTTGGTAGCGACTTACTTCATAGTTTTGTAGCGACTTACAGTTATAAAAGCTAGCGAGTTAGAGCTAGCGAGTTAGAGTACAAGTAGTGGAATCTCCACTACGGTTAGCGACTTGTGGTAGCGACTTAGTCTGTAGCGAGTTGCTCTTTAGCGACTTGCATATCTAGCGACTTGTGTAGCGAATTACTGCACAAATTTGGCTAGCGACTTAGTCTGTAGCGAGTTACTACTTAGCGACTTGCTTTTCTGTTGGCGACTTGGGACTCTAGCGACTTAGACGTGTAGCGAGTTAAGGGTTAGCGACTTAGTGCACTAATTTCTAGCGACTTAGTGCATTACTTGGTAGCGAGTTAGCACTTTATCATCTAGCAACTTGAGTGATTGTTTACGGTTTTCTCTTGATTTAGTAAAATCCCGTGAAAGAATCTATTTCCCGGTTTAATCATAGAGTTATAAAATCCCGTATAATCTGTTAACATGTCTACCAACATTCCCACTGTTCCCACTGTCATCTCCACTGTTGCCGAGGATGTTCAAGCAGCTGGCTCAGATACTCGTCCACCAATGCTTGACAGAACTGACTACGATTCTTGGGCTCAACGAATCAGATTGTATTGCCTTGGAAAGGAAAATGGTGTAAACATTCTCAAATCCATTGATGAAGGACCATATCGGGTTGAAACGACTAGAGACATACTTGATACTAATGAAGATGGTACTCCTGTCTACGGAATGGACAGACCTAAGATGTACAATGAGCTTGATAATGAGGAGAAAAAGAGATTCGATGCAGATATCAGGGCTTCAAACATTGTTCTTCAAGGTCTTCCTAAAGACATCTACAAGCTGATCAATCATAACACTGATGCAAAGGCTGTTTGGGATAACGTTAAGATGCTTCTCTCAGGTTCAGAATTAACTATGGAAGACAGGGAATCCCAACTCTATGATGAATTTGAGCACTTCAAGATGAAACCAGATGAGAGTGTCTATGAGTACTATGTGAGATTTCATAAGTTAGTGAATGACATGAGGAACATCAAGATGACTATGCCTAACATTCAGTTGAACTCAAAATTTGTGAACAACATGAATCCCGAATGGCACAAGTTTGTTACCGCTGTGAAGCTCACTAAAGGATTGAAGAACACAAACTATGAGCAACTCTATGCCTTCCTCCTTCAGAATGAAAGACATGCCATGTTTGAAAAATTGATTCTCAATCAGTTCAAAACTAACCCAGGAGAGACAAGCTCGTCTAATGATTCAACTGCCTTCTACTCAAACATTGGAATCACAACCAAAGCATCACAAGTCATTCCCTTGGGTAATGGTAATCACAAACTCATCCCTGATCCTCAGTTCAAACAAGCTGATGCTGATGCACACGTGGGTAACATCATTAATCAACTTGCTCTTCTCATTAGTCAAAACATGAATTCTCTTCCACAAACCAACAACAACCTCAGAACTGCATCTAACCCACATAATCAAGCCACTATTAAAGATGGAAGGATCGTGGTGCAACCAGTTCAGGAAAGACAGTATGAACAGGGACGAGGTGGAGCTGGGAGAGGTTATGTTGGAAACCAGAATCGAGGAAGGAATGGTAACCCAGGTCAAGCTAAGCCAATCAAATGCTTTAACTGTGGTGGTGAGGGACACTTTGCAAGGAACTGCACATCTCCAAAGCGTCCACAAAATGCCGAATACTTCAGAGATAAGATGTTGCTGGCTCAAGCTCAGGACAATGGTGCTACTTTGAATGAAGAGGAACTGCTGTTTCTTGCTGAAGGCAATGCCAAGACCTATGATGCAGATGTAGATGAGCAGCCCATTCAGGAGATAGGTCACAATCATCAAAATGCCTTTCAAGTCGGTGACTGCGATGCTTACGACTCTGATGTGGATGATGGACCTACTGCACACACAATATTTATGGCTAGCATCTCTCCCATGGTGTCTCCCAAGGTCACTTCTTCACCACAAGCTGGCCCATCAAAGGACAAACTCATCTCTGAGGTATTAAAGCTATATGATGATGCTGATGTGCATCAGATGCATGACAAAGTACAACCAACCGAAACTTTTGAATCAAATATTGAAAATACGGGTAATATCAATATTGTCCCATATGATCAATACGTGAAACAAAGTGAAAGTGAAGTTGTACCTAGTGATGCATCTTCTGCAGTCAACAATGACTATGTCTTTGATGAATACACTGCATGTGCTCCTGATGATTCCATTATCTCTGAACTAAATGCCTATAAGGAACGTGTTGCCATTTATGAACAACGTGCAAAATTTGAGTTGACCACTCGTGAGCAGGAAATGGATGACCAAGTGCGTACAGTAATTAGAAAAAGTAATTTTAGAGAAGAAGTATTGAAACAAGAATTAAATTCTTTGCAAGAAAAACTTTCTAAAACAGCTAAGCAAAAACAAGAACTTCAAGAAAACGTGAAAATGCTTAAGCAAGAATTTAATGTAAAAGAATCAAAGCTCTTAAGAGATTTTTCTAATCTGAAAACTTTGAAAAACAAACTTGAAAGCAAGTTGTACATACAAGGAAACACCATTCAGACTGCTCACATGGTCACCAAACATCGAGTCTTAAGCGATAAGCATAGCATTCCCCTTGTTGAGGAACCAAATCCAGAGGTAATCAAAAAGGCTAGAAATGCTCATAAGGTGATTTATGATGGTAATGAAATTCTTAAGCCTAGGCAGAAACCTAGTTGCGTTGAGTGCACTGAGGAAGATAAGAAATCAGATGAAGTCACTAGGGAAAGGATGAACAAAAAACTAGATGACCCTAAATGCAAAGAGAAAAAAATAATTATCTCTCCTCACGATTACAAAAAGGAAAACTGGATTGCATTAAACAAGTTTAAGCCTCAGACTTTGTTGACTCCCGAACAAGTCTTCTGGAAAATGGATTTAGATAAGCAGAAAGCCGAAAATATTGTAGAAACAAACCCTCCCCTTCGGAAAATGCCTAGAGCAACTGTGTATCCTCCTAATACACCTATGCATCTTGTACCTAGAACAATTGCCACTAAAAGCAAGACATTAATTAGCCAATACGTTATATTCCAACTATTTGTTGATTTTGAAAAAACTTGCAAGAAAAGGATCACTCCCACTGGTATAACTGAAGGTGAAAGAGGTTTTGAACAAATGAAAGAATGTTATTTAACTGAGGTCATGCCTTTCTTTAAACTTCTAAAAGATCACTTTGAGAGTCTTAAAAAGGGGGTAGAAGCTGATATTAAGGGTATGGAAAAGGAATTTGATGCAATGGTTGCTGAAGTTAGTGATTATGAGCGTGCACTAAAATATAATGAGATTGAGAGAAAGAACTTGCATACATTAAATGAGAATCTTATTACTGAATGTGTTGCTCAAGATGTGTTTTTCACCGCTTCAAATTGCTCCATTAATGCTTCAAAATTTCATGAATTATCTGTGGCCCTGAAAGTCTCCCATGATCGTGTCATTGAGCTTGAAAAAACTAATTCTAAACTAAACGAGAAAATTGAACTGGATGATCACGACACGTTGGTTAAACACTTTTCTAAACTAGAAGTTGAGTATTTTAATTTACAACTAAAATATCAACATCTCAAAGAAAATGTCAAAACTTCAAATATCAAGACATCTTCAGATGCTCCAGAGTTTGATGCAGTTTTTCAAATTAACAAACGTGATGAACAGATTCAAGCTCAGTCCAACACGATCAGAAAGTTGAAAGCCCAAATCTCTCAATTAAAGGGTCAAACGAACAATATGACAGGCTCCCAAATGCCTCCCTCTTTAGATTCTCAGAATTCTCAAACGTTTCATCTTCAAAACCTAGTAAATGTTTTACAAAAGGAAAACGAAAGTTTTCTAGAAGAGAATGAAAAGGTTAAACGTCATTTCAATGAGTTGTTTGAATCAATTAAAGTCACTCGTAACAAAAACAACGAACAAATAACTTCATTGCAAAAGGAAATTGAGAATCTGAAGAGTCAGGTAAAAGGGAAAATGCCAATGATCAATGAGGAGAATGTTGTATCTAAGGTTCACTCTGGGAATAAATCTACTTTATCTGTGACATATGTCCCCCCTCACCTAAGGAACAACAAACTTGCCATTCAAACATATTTCTCATCCCTTAAGGATTGCTTAGAATGCCTGCGTGAGATTGTTGAAGAGGATAAGCTAGAGAAACCTCATGATAATGCAATTGGACATGCATGCCTATATGCCAAACGATCTCAAGAAATCTTAGAATGTTTGATCACTATATGCCCAAAAACATTAGGTGAGAGAGTTAACCCCTTGATTCCATGCTCAATGCCTAAGGCCAAACATGACATGCACTCGATTCCCAATGGTTTGAATGTGAGGAGTAGTGCACCAGTGAGTAGTTCAGATTTTAGATCTGTCAATACTAGGAAAGTGAACTCAAATGTGCCTTCTAGGAGTACTAATCTCAGTACCTCTAATGTTAAGAAAGTGAACCTTAGTGCACCTGCATGTAGTTCAGATCCCAGCACATCTAAACAGGTGGTGCAAAGAGTAGTAAAACAAACTAATGTTCCCATTCCCTCTACAGGAGTAATCAGTGACATTAAAGGGAGCAGGTCAAAGTCTCAAGACAATACAAGGAATGATAGGACCTCTCAAGCTAAGAATGTGCACTGGAAGAGAGTAGAAGAACAATCTAGGAACCTTAAGTTTGAATCGAATAAAACGAATCGTGTTGATTCTAGTATTAGCCATAGGCGTACTGTAATTAATTCGAATTCTGATACTATTTGCAAACCTTGTACTGATGATTGCTTGAATTCTGTTTCTAATCATGAATGTGATGTTAATGTTCTGCCTAATGATGTTAATTGTCCAGTTAATGTTATTAATGCTAAAATTCATGCTAAAAAGGCTAAAAGGCAAATGCGAAAGAGAGTTAGAAAACAATGGAAACCCACAGGAAGAACATTCAGCAGAATAGGCTTTTATTGGATACCTGTTGGTCATAAAACTAATCAGATAATGCCCACTAGAAAATGGATGCCTACTGGTAGAACTATTCCCTTAAGAAGTGGTCACACTGTAAATAGGGCTAATACTGACTCTAGTATTGCATCTATTCACAATGATTCCACTACTTCACTGTCTGACATGAATGCTTCTATTTCTGATGTGGGTGGTCCAACTGTTGCTACTAACCAAATGGAACCCATTCTTGCATGGGGATCCCAAATATCCAGTTATCCATTCTTGTCTGTGTTCAACTGCAGATCGTTCAAATCGTTCTGTGGTACCTGGACTCAGGCTGTTCCAAGCATATGACTGGAGACCGGTCACGGCTCATGAACTTCGTGAGCAAATTCATCGGGACTGTTAGATTTGGTAATGATCATTTCGGTGCTATTATGGGTTATGGAGATTATGTTGTTGGCGATAGTGTCATCTCCAGAGTGTATTATGTGGAAGGTTTAGGTCATAATCTGTTCTCTGTTGGTCAATTTTGTGATTCTGATCTAGAAGTAGCCTTCAGAAAACATACCTGCTTTGTTAGAGATCTTAATGGAAAGGAACTGCTGAAAGGAACTCGTGGCTCAAACCTTTACACTATCTCTATCGATGACATGATGAGAGCATCACCAATCTGCTTGTTATCAAAGGCTTCAAAAACAAAGTCATGGTTATGGCATCGTCGTCTCAATCACTTGAACTTCGGCACCATCAACGATCTTTCCAGAAAGGACTTAGTTGTAGGTTTACCTAGACTAAAGTATGAAAAGGATCATCTTTGTTCAGCTTGCCAATTGGGAAAAAGCAAGAAGTATGCCCATAAACCCAAATCTTCTAACTCTGTCACAGAAGTTCTTCATATGATTCATATGGATTTATGTGGACCAATGAGGGTGCAGAATATCTTTGGGAAGAAATATGTGTTAGTTGTGGTTGATGATTATTCTAGATTCACCTGGGTCAAGTTCTTAAGGACAAAGGATGAAACTCCTGATATCATCATCAAACTCATCAAACAGCTGCAGGTTAGACTAAACAAGACTGTCAGAATTATCAGAACAGACAATGGAACTGAGTTTGTCAACAAACAACTTAGTGAATTCTATGAAAGCATTGGAATCAGCCATCAAAGAAGTGTTCCACGAACCCCTCAACAGAACGGTGTAGTTGAAAGACGAAATCGTACTCTTGTTGAAGCTGCTAGAACAATGCTGATTTACTCAAAGGTTCCAATGTTTCTCTGGGCTGAAGCAATTGCCACTGCATGTTACACACAAAATCGTTCCCTGATTCACACCATTCATGGAAAAACTCCATATGAACTTGTCCACAACAGGAAACCCAATCTATCTTTCCTTCGTGTGTTTGGTGCCTTGTGCTATCCAACTAATGAGGGTCAAGACTTGGGCAAACTTAGAGCTAAAGCTGACATTGGAGTATTTGTAGGATATGCACCAAACAAAAAGGGATACCGAATCTACAACAAAAGAACCCGAAATATCATGGAAACAATTCACGTTACGTTTGATGAGCTGACCGGTCAAATGGCTCCTGGACACTCCAGCTCAGGACCCGCACTTCATAACAGCCCTATTGGTTCATCCCTTGTTCCAAACTCCTCTCAAGAAACACCATATGTACCTCTATCTGAAGATGATGTAAAGAAATTGTTTGATCCAATGTTTGATGAACTGTATGAGTCCACTACTAATGAAGTGCTGATCCCTACAACAGAGGATGCTCAGATTCCAGTAAATGAAGTCAATCCATCAGTTTCAATATCTGTAAGTCAAGAAGCACCTGCTGCTGATCCTTCAGTCTCATCAACAAATCATCATTCTTCAAATGTACATCATGGAAATGTTTCTGGCATCAATGATGAAGTTAATCCCTTTGCGACTCCTGAAGATGCTCCATTTGAAAACATATTTGCTACTCCTGAGTCATCAGCAGAACCATCTTCTTCAGGAGACATCGACTCAGCTACCTCAGTTCCTCAACAAATGCCACATGAACACCTCAGAAAATGGACTCACGATCATCCATTAGACAACATCATTGGTAATCCCTCTCGTCCTGTATCAACCCGGAAGCAACTTGCAACCGATGCCTTATGGTGCTTCTTCAACTCCGTACTATCTAAGATCGAACCAAAAGACGTTAAAACTGCCATGAATGAAGATAGCTGGTTCAATGCTATGCAAGATGAAATTCATGAGTTTGATCGTCTTGATGTATGGGAGTTAGTACCTGCTCCAGACTGTGCTATTATTATAGCTCTCAAATGGATCTTCAAAGTAAAACTTGACGAGCATGGTGATGTGTTGAAAAACAAGGCTCGATTGGTTGCTAAAGGATATCGTCAAGAGGAGGGTATAGACTTTGAAGAATCATTTGCTCCAGTTGCTCGAATCGAGGCAATCAGAATCTTTTTGGCTAATGCTGCAAGTAAGAACATGGTGGTATATCAGATGGATGTAAAGACGGCATTTCTGAACGGAGATCTTAAAGAAGTCGTCTACGTCAGCCAACCTGAAGGATTTGTGAATCAAGAGCATCCTACTCACGTTTATCGTTTGAAGAAGGCTCTTTACGGGTTAAAGCAAGCTCCAAGGGCATGGTATGATACACTGTCAAAGTTTCTTTTATCAACCGGATTCATCAAAGGAGCAGTTGATCCTACATTGTTCACCAGGAAGTCAGGCAAACATTTAACTCATGTTCAAATTTATGTTGATGATATTATTTTTGCCTCGACTGACCCAATGGAATGCGATCGTTTTTCTAATGAAATGAGTTCAAAGTTTCAAATGTCAATGATGGGACAAATGTCATTTTTCTTGGGATTACAAATTTCACAAAGTCCCGGAGGCATCTTCATAAATCAATCTAAATATGCAACAGAGATTTTAAAGAAATTTGGATTTGATTCATGTGACCCTGTTGACACCCCCATGATTGACCGAACCAAACTAGATGAGGACCTCTCAGGGATCATGATTGACCAAACGAAATATCGGAGTATGATTGGATCCCTGATGTATCTCACTGCTAGTAGACCAGACATTTTGTTCTCTGTGTGCATGTGTGCTAGATACCAGGCTAAGCCTACTAAAAAGCACCTTGAAGCAGTTAAACGGGTCTTTCGGTATCTCCAAGGAACCATCAATATGGGACTATGGTACCCGAAGGACACCGGTATGTCACTAACGGCCTATGCAGATGCTGATCATGCAGGTTGTCAAGATACACGTCGAAGTACGTCAGGAGGTGCTCAGTTTTTGGGTGATAAGCTTGTGAGCTGGTCTTCAAAGAAGCAAATGAGTACTTCTATTTCCTCTACAGAGGCTGAATACATAGCCATGTCATCTTGTTGTGCTCAAATCTTATGGATGAGATCTCAATTATCTGACTATGGCTTTGAATTCAACAAAATCCCTCTGTACTGTGATAATAAAAGTGCTATTGCTCTCTCATGCAACAACGTTCAACACTCAAGAGCAAAGCATATCGACATTCGACATCATTTCATCAGGGAACAAGTTGAAAAAGGTGTGGTGGAACTATATTTTGTGAGGTCTGAATATCAATTAGCTGACATCTTCACCAAAGCTCTTCCAAGAGAACGTTTTGAGTTTATTCTTCCACGTCTTGGTCTGAAAAGCCTTCAACCAGAAACTCTCAAACGTCTTCAGGAGGAAGACGAGGAGTAAAGGTCTATCTTCATCTATCCCTTGTACATATATATATTTGAAAAACAAAATAGAAAAATATAAAACTTTCAAAATCCATAAAAATTTGAAAAATTCGAAAAATCTTCAAAAATATTGTCTTTTTGTCATTTTTCTCTCGATTCGATAATATCTACGGTCTTTGTGCTGTCATTCAAAGAATGACAGCGGGTCTTTAGATATTGTTCGAATTTAAAAAAAAAAAAAAAAAAAAAAAAAAATCAAAAAATCAAAAAAATATTTTTGGGAGAAAGAGAAAAAAAATGGTTTATTGTCATCTTCAGGCAATAACCCGGTTTTAAAGAAAGAATAGAGCCATATCTTACCAAGTTTTCAAATCTTATGCTCTGATTCTATAAACTCCTATCTGCTGAAAACTAAATGCTTTGAAAAATAACTCAATCTCTATTTTTGATAATCATCAGGACTTATTTGTCAAAATCTCTATCTCTCAATCAACAACCTACGTCATTGATTGAGGGGGAGAATGATTTCAATTAAATTAAAAAGTTATTTGGCATTAAATTGTTTTCAAAAGATATACATGCATGTTTTATAAATGGAGTTTAAAGTCTTAAAAATCCGATCCTTATCAGTTCAAACGCTTTCACAATCATGTCACAATTCTCCTTAAAAGCTTTCAAAATCAATTTGAATCTATACGAGATCACAAATCTCAAATGATTTGATAATTGTGATCGGGGGAGAATGTGTGATTTAAATTAGATTTAAACTGATAACTAGGTAAATGGTTATAAACGGATGTACATGCTATCCTGCCCACATGTGACAAACGATTTCAAATTTTCAATGCACATGTTGAGGGGGAGCATCTATCTTAAACCTTTGATTTTAAACATAATCATTCATCCTAATGTGCAGGTTCCCTCTAGTATGTGCAAAACTCTCTTCAAACCTCGAGGCACATATTGAGGGGGAGCAAATTTATGGAAACCTCATCCTTCCCGGAAATGTTATATCTACTTGATGTTGTTGAGGGAAGTGATGTTGATATCTTTTAGAAAATGGTAATCAAAGAAGTTAATTCTTTCTCTTGCCTCCGTGTGCAAAACATTTCTCAAATACTTGATGCACATGTTGAGGGGGAGTTCTCGTTCTAAAAATATCAAAAACAATTCAGGTACAAAATGCTTTGATAATATATCACAAGTATCTGAATTGATTTTCAAATGGTTTTCAATTGGATCCAATGGCAGATGAACAATACCAAATTGACCGACCAACTTTACTTTATGTACGGTGATATAAGGATGATAAGGTTAGGTATTGGTTCCCATGATCCGCCAGAACCGGAGGGATCTACCCAGGGACAATCCACCAGTTAGTGTAGAAGTCCTTAGGTATGATGATAAAAGGAGAAAAGTGAGATATGGGAAGTGTGCAGACTAAGACTGAGCTAGTACTGGAATAAACCCAACAAGGTAATAGCTATGAAGTCTCGGTAAGCACTGAAGGGGTTGAAGAATTAAAAAGAATTGAATGAAAATAGGGTGAAAACAAATAGCCCTCCATTAATTCAACCTTAGGGCAGATACCGGGTTCAATTCATATGCTACTGATGGTAACATCGGTATTGAAGACAAGACGTCATGGACCCAGTGACGCACTGCACTTCAACTTTCCAAACCACTCAAGTTCCTCTTAAAAGGGCTTGTTTCATTCTCACGGGGAACCAACATTATCTATCGACTTTCTCTTAGAGATGGTTGATATTGAAGAAGGAGACCCTCTCCCTAGTCTCCGTTATAGGTTCCAAATATGCAAAAATTGAGTCTAGAGCCACGAGATCATCAATTAATCTCATTAGGACACTTTCAATGAAGACTCTCTGTTTCACACAATGTGGAAAGAGAGATTATATCTTGAGTCCTACGCATTATCCTTGTGGTATTGCCAGAACATCTGAGTGATGTGTTTACACACTCACAATGAAGATGGAAAGCCTTCTGGAGCCAACATCAAACAAGCTCCTGGTAGGTGGCATGTGAAATCTATTATATAGATCAACCATGTGACAACTGAACAGAAACAATGGGGCGATTCAATCTCTTGAATCAATCCTGGTTCAGGTTATGGATTGACGGATGCCTTTGAAAAACCGGTCATTGTGCTTAATAAACTCTTTTCTTTAGCACATCGACTGTGTACTAATTTTTCAAACCAAAAGGTATTTTTATGATTGATAATTGATTTTCAATAAAACCTTCGTTGTATTGCAAAAACAATTTCTATTGAGCAATACACGATTGCTTTTCAAATCTCTTTTCATCAATCAGTGGACTTAAAATTCGCTGGTTCACTCACTCCGTGTTGTCTTCTTTGAGACGTTCCGGTTTGAGAACAGCTAGAACAGCTGCGAAACCCTGTCAAGGAGATTCTTAGGAATCCTACCTGATCACAGGCAGTACTTGTACTGATCAACGGGGAACCGTGGGCCGTGTACCTCAATTCATCGAAAGTGATCAAAGACACTTTCGTGCGATTTGTTGCTAACTGTTGTATGCAGGTACGGCCGACGTTTGCAGCTGATCAGAATGAAGCGGTCAATCCATAGCCGCATGCTCACTTAACACATTCATCTCAAAAGAAATCATGATTAGTGCATCAATGACTCTGATATTTTCACACCAGGCTTCTGCTACGCTGCTGCCAATATCATGATTCAACAAATGCTTCCGCTACTCTGATGAGAAGATATCATGATCCAGAATGTGAGCATGTCGGTCCCAAAGTCACAACACCACAATGGAGGTCTCAGAGATTTTTGATAGCCGATGATCTCCAAAGATGGCTCAAACTCATCATCACGTGGATCAGTAAAAGACCTCCACTTGAAGTAACCAAACATGCATTGTGAAGTATCAATGACTACGAGCTTAAGAGCAAAGGACTACATCAAGAATGCAAGATCAATTGTTAAATGTTATATCTATTTGTATTCAATGTAATTTTGGTACATAATTGAGGTGACCTCCCTTAGGGGGAGATTGTTAGGAATTAGAAATTCCCGGTATTAAAGAGTCGGTCACCTCAAGTATATGTAATCGTTAGAAAGCTCGTAGTCGTAGTTCTTTTAAGTTAAGTAGTATTTTAGTTAAGTAACACCGTGGAGGACGGACGGGTCTTTACCCACTGTATGCCTGATCCACAGCCCAAAGTGTGGCGAGTTATGTAAGACTATAAATACTCTCTACCTTCCAAGGTAGAGAGTTGGAGCTCATAATAATATCTTTCACTTTCTCTCACTAAGTTCCCTAAACCTCTAACTTTCTCTCTCTAGAATTCCATCATATTCGCCACCTTGTGTTATGGTTTGATGTGTATGTGAAAAGTTATATCTTACAAATTGTTATTGTTCCCAGGACTCGGTTGATTTGCAGGCCATTGAATTTGTAAGGTCCTATTGTTAAAGGTGAAAAATGGATTAAGAGCAAATCTATACTTTGACTTCTACAAAGTTGAAGGTAAATCATATGTTTATTTTTACTTGACACTACTATATGCAATTCTAGTAATCGATTTTTTATTTATTGGAAAATCATTTTTTTATCATTCGCATATACAGTTAGTTAGTACTTTTACAAAATTCACTATGTAAATATTGATACATCTCATGCTCTCAATTTTTGTTTTGCTATATGTTTGATGCATTTGTTGCTTAGTTTATCAAATATGATTTACTCAAAGAAATGGTAAATGTGCTATGGTAATTATTTTGATAACATATATAATAGTAAAAAAATTAATTTGGTAACAGTTAACCTTAGTTTATATAAATTTTGATGTAAATGTGTCTCATGGCTGTTAAACAACATATTCAAGAATATTTTTTCATATGCGTTTATCCCTTCATATGTCTTACAAACATTTTGTTGACTATATGATTGCCTAACAGTTCAGGCTATCAACTTGTAATGTTTAAGTTATACACAAAATAATTAGATATCCCCTTTACTTGCAGTATTTCTTGTTTGTGAAAACTTAAAAGACAAACTTCATTTGTTATTGTGACTATATGACAAGTAACTTAATGTGATAATCTTGCCATGTCCTTCAATGCCATATAATATTGATCTCTTCAAACTTCTAATATTCCATATGATTAATGATTTGTTAACATGGAACTTATGCTTACATGTGTATTGTTTAATTGTAGGTATTACCTCTGGACGATAAGTGCTTCACAAGAAACTCTATGGTTTCCGTTTATCACGCTTGGAATAGTTTTCAAATGTTAGGATACTTTAGTTTTGATGATGTTACAACCTTATGAGGTTACAATTTTTTTTAATGTAAATGATTTATTGGAATGAAAATTCATATTTCTTTTTATCACTCGATCTTAAAATGTATCATGATACAATGAAATAGTTTGAAAATGTTAGACGACATTATATATAAAGATGCAATGTATGTGATGAAAGATGTTTGATACCAATAAATGTGTTGATACAACATGCCATTTTGTCCCACTAAAACACTTTTTAGGACGCCAATATACTGTATGTCTCAAATTGTAACACTAGTTAGCCAAATATTAGGACCTCATAAAGTATCCTATTATGTGGTGTATTAAGCTAGTCTTTGTGTTTTATTATTTACTTTTATAGGACATTGAAATTGGTTTCATAATATTAATGCTTAATAGGACGCTCAAAAGTGTCCTATCCACCTATTACAACCCCTTCCTATAGGACATTTTTATTTTGGTCCTAGTAAGTTAAAGGTCCTATAAACTAACCTAATAAGACACTAACGGGTGTCCTATAAAGTCCTTTTTGTTGTAGTGATTAAAGACCTAATCAAGTGGAGCATCTTTTGAATGACCACCCCTTAGGTGGAGATTGTTAGCCTTGATAATAATTAATAGAAGTGATGGTCATTCATGTTTAGGAACTTTGTAACGTGTGTTAGATATCGTATTAGAATAGTCAACGGGCTCGTGGATTGGGCTAAGCTAAAAGGCTAATAGCTATGTTAAGCTAGCCTTATGTAAGTTATTGTCCAATCCAAGTCCAATCTAAGCCCAAGCCCAAGCCCATGGGGCGTTTAGTCTAGGAGTATAAATACCCCTCAAATGGTCATTTGAGGGTGAGTGCTTGAGTGTGTTTTGTGTGTGTTTTTCTTTCAAGTAATACAAGTTTTCTCTTCATATTTTTCTCTCTAACATACACGACATATCATACATTCAAGTCACCACTTTCCTTTCTTCTTCTTAATCTTTACGCATATCTTGTGTTTGGGTTTTACGTGTGTTCATCTTGTGGTAACGTGGGTATACGCGTAAGGTTGATGTAAAAACAAGGTCCTACAAGGGAAGAATGCCTAGGTCGTATAATCGATGAGGTGCATCGTTATACATATAGTATTAGTTTATTTCCAAGGATGGTGATATCCTTGATGGTGTTGTAATAAGGAGTGGATCTCCTTGGGATTAGATGTTGTGTTGTGTTGGGTAGTAGTTCCTCCATTATAATGGAACTAGGTACTTAGCCCAGTACCTGATAAAGGGTAGGCGACGTTGTGGTAGGTGTGTGATAACGCTCAGATTGTGCATGTTTTCAGTAGCGTTATGTGTACTTTTATATATGTTATTTGGTTATATTTGCGTGATTATAGTACTTAATCGTATCAAAAGATGTTTGTCTAGTGTTTATAACCAAGTGCAGGGAAATGGAGGAAAAAGAAGAAATATTCAGCAAAGCGAAGATTCCCATTTCAATAAGACTAAATCAGTATCTCAAGGCCCTTTTGAAGACCTCAGTGATTGAAGAATCAAGTTCTAGAAAGTAAAGTGAAGAAAGATCAAGTTTTTGAATCTCAGAAGATCCAACCGGATCCGGATACAACCGTAACCGGATCGGTTGGAAAACGGTCAGAATCAATGCTTTTACCATCACCAGCCGACCGGTCGCAACCCGCAACCGGATCGGTCGGCTATTTTTTATTGAAGACCAGCCGGATCGGTTGGTCGTATGACCGATCCGGTTGGAGAAGCTGCAGTTGCCAAATCTTCATCACTAAGCTTCCCCTTTGCATCCAAACGATTCTAGGTCCTTCTCTTGGTGTATTCTAGTCCCTTCCTCACTCCTTGATGGCCAAGTTCAGCATTTAATACCCTAGGCCTTGGAATTAGTATAAATAGAGGCTAATTGTGAGCATTAGAGACACAACCTATAACACAAATCTCTCTACTCATCAAACAAAGCCTTAAGCTCTCAAAATTCGTCCTTAGAAGTCCAGAGAAGTTTGGAGATCCAGAAGTTCACCATTTGGAGGCCAAAACACCAAGAAGTCTACCTCAATCCTTTGGGAATCATTACTACACCATTTGTAATCTTATTCCAAGCATTGTAAGACTTTCAATCATGTTTTCTAATGTTCAAAGTTCTGAGTTTATGTTTATGTTTGCTATGAGTGGTTAGTTTCTTTATGCAATTGCTTAAATAATGTTGATTATCATATGATTAGTTAGTGGTTGTGTTAACATGTTTTAATTCAATTTCAAGTTGATTCTAAGATCCAATTGTGCTAAAGTTTCATAGTGACATTTGTTAATCAAGTTTGGCTAATTGATAATAATCGTTGGGGTCGAAAGAACTTCGTGTTATTCAACTAGTCATAATCATTTTGTCTATGGATGATTGTTTTTACCCATTATTCTTGATTATACAAAGGAACTAAGGTGTGGTTGTAATAGAAACGCTTTTTGATTATCAAATTGGATTGGTTGGAAACATCTAAATGGTCGTAAGATTAGTTGTTGAGTATCAATTGTAGCCTTTTGTCTATGATCGGTTACCTTTTGTATTGACCATTTCTTAAGCAATTTGATGAACAAGTGGATGTTTTTGTGTTTAAGTTTATGTATGTAGACTTATGAAACTTGAATTGATCTTGAATTGATTGGTTAAACTTAATGCTTCTTTTTATGAACTAAAATCTTGACGAAGGTTTAACTTGTAAGAACAATAGATTAGTACACCAACTAATTATCATAACCAACATGTTTAGAGGTTAACACTATCACATTAATCTATGATATGAAACTAGTTTAAGCAAGTGTAGTTTTTAATCATCTGAATTTCATTATATCTATTTGCTTTGTTATATGTTTTGGATAGACTCCGTTAATTCAAACTTGTGTTTAGATTCACCCAAATCCCTGCGAACGATCCCGACTTACCTTCATAATCTTGCTATAACGGACGAGTATACTTGCTCGTATGTGTTATTGGTAATATTGGTAATTCACCTTTTATAAATTTAAAACTTGCACCAACCGGGCACATCAAGTTTTTGGCGCCGCTGCCGGGGATTTGATTGTGTTTCAACAAGTTTTTGAATTCCCCAAAGTCGATTCAACTAAAAAAAATATATATTTTTCTCAGAAACCTAAACCGGATCCGGTTGCCCCTCAACCGAATCGGTTACGAGTTTACCCATCAATCAACTAGTCTAACCGATCGGTCGCGTCCCGCAACCGATCCGGTTACCTACTCTGACCCATAGAAACTATTTTCATTGTTTGTCCGTGTGTTTAGATATTGCCTGGATTCTCTAGGACATTGTATGAACACTCGAGCAGCGAGAATTGAACCAATTACACCTCTTACCAACCCCGAACATTTGATTCGAAGAAGAAGGAGAACACATTTCATACCATTGGAAAATCGTGTACCAAGAGTACCAAACCTACCATTTGATAACCTCATTGAAGCCAAAGTTGTTTACAACCCTTTCACCAATTTACCTTTTCCCATGGCGGACGATCAACCCATGTGGGGAACCAACCGAACCGTAGCACCAACACCCGAAAGTGCTATTGTTGCTATTAACCTTGGTGACAACTTCACCGTGAAGGGACATCACCTTTCTATGATCAAAGACCGACAATTCGATGGCCGTGCGCGAGCCGATCCGCATAAGTACATTGCCGAATTCATTGAAATTTGTGGCATGTTTCGTTATGGCGACACCGATGTCAATGCCATCAAACTCAAACTTTTCCCATCATCACTCGCCGGAGATGCTAAAGTATGGTACAATGAATTAACCCCAGGAATCATCAATACTTGGGAGGAGATGAGGCAAGCTTTTATGAGCCGATTCTTTCCACCTGCCATGTTTGATCGATTAATGGGAGAAATTCGTGCTTTTAACCAAAACCCAAACGAATCACTTGTCGAAGCTTGGCTTCGAATGAAAGATTTGCTTCGTATTTGTCATGGACATGGATTATCAAAAGGAACCATTATCCAAATCTTTTACCATGGACTAGATGAAATCTCTCAAGGCATCCTTGATGCTGGAGGAATTTTTCTCTATAAGACTCCCAACGATGCACATCAATTGCTTGAAGATCGAGTACTTCTCAAACTTGATTGGTCCAAAGATTCCAAAACCAAACCTCTCCGGAAAACCGTTGCTTTTATCGAAAACACCGATACCTCAAAACTCATGGAGAAGATGGAAGCGTTAACTTCAAAAATCGACTCGCAGTACAAACATATCAAAGATGAAATAAAGGAAATGCGAGATGGATGCAACAATTGTGGAGGAAATCATCCATCGTCCGAGTGCGACGATAAACTATGGGGGACCGAAGGAAGGAGAAGCAAGTTACGCTCAAGGAGGATACCGTGGAGGAGGATATCGTAGTAATTATTACGGTCCAAATTCTGGAAATTGGCAAGATCGCCGACCAAGGGATGACAACCGTGATTCTCAACCACGAACTGACGATCCACCACCACAAAATCCCGACAAAAAGACAGAAGAAACCGAATTCGAAAAAACCATGAGAGAATTCGTGGCTGGTCAAAAATCCGCAAATGATTTTATCAAAAATCAATTTTTCAATCTCAAAGCCAAAGTTGAGCAAGGACAGAAAAATCATCAAGCTTCTATCCAAGATCTTGAAAACAAGCTTGGCAGACTTTCTGACCAACATTCCTCTAGACCATCTGGTCCATTGCCAAGTACCACTCAATCCAACCCAAAACCATCAAATGATAAGACGTACCGTCCACCACAAACAAGAAATGAACATATCAATGCTGTTTTCACAAGAAGTGGTCTCTCGTACGATCCACCACCTAATCCTAATGCTCCTGTCACCATTGATAGTGAGGATGAAAACGAAGAACCAAACACAACTCAAACCACCAAAAAGAAAAACATTCCATCCGTCAAGGCGTATACACCAAAAATTCCTTATCCTCAACGCCTAAAGAAGGAGAAGATGGAAGAGCGTTATAAGAAGTTTATCGAAATAATCAAAGAGGTTAGACTCAATGTTCCTCTCGTTGATGTTATAGCCGGAATGCCCAATTACGGGAAATTTCTGAAAGAACTTCTTAATAACAAAAGCAAGCTTGAACAAATATCAACAGCTTTTCTTAACGAAGAATGCTCAGCTATAGTTCAAAACAAAATCCCACCAAAGCTCGGAGATCCTGGGAGCTTTCTTATTCCATGTACTTTCGGAAATAATGTTAAATGCGATGCTTTGGCCGATCTTGGCGCAAGTATCAATTTGATACCTTATTCACTCTATTCCAAGTTGTGCAACAACAGCCTAAAACCAACAAAAATGAGTATCCGATTGGCAAATCATTCCTATCAATATCCTGTGGGAATCGCCGAGAATATGCTTGTTCAAGTCGGTAAATTCATTTTTCCCGTGGACTTTGTAATCTTGGAAATGGAAGAAGATAGTAAAGTCCCACTCATTCTAGGAAGACCTTTCCTAAATACCGCCGATGCAATCATCAAAGTGAAAGGAAAAGAACTCAACCTTGGAGTTGGGGAAGATTGAATCACTTTTCTTATCGATAAAGCAATGCGCTACCCACATTCCAGTGATGACACTTGTTTTAACATCGATGTTATTGATGAAGTCACTGATGAGGAATTAGACGCATTACTGAACGAATCCGATCCATTCATGACTACTTCCGAAAAAATCAATGAAACAGATTTTGATAAAGAATTTGACGATTTCATGAAAGTAGAATTCGAAGGAGAGAACTCAGAAGAAGAAGACATAGAGGAAGAGGAAGAAAATTTTGAAGAAATAACTTTCAATGACGAGATGCGAATTAAATCCTCTATCGAAGAACCACTCACAGATCTCGAACTCAAACCTCTCCCAGATCATCTTGAATATGCTTATTTGGAGGAAAACTCTCTTCTTCCAGTAGTCATATCTTCGTTGCTCGAGGATAATGAGAAAGAAAGTTTAGTTTCTGTCCTCAAAAATCACAAACAAGCTTTTGCTTGGAAAACATCTGATATCCCAGGAATTAGTCCTAATTTTTGCAAACACAAAATCAATTTTGAAGAAGGGATTAAACCTGTGGTAGAACGTCAACGTCGACTCAATCCCAACATGAAAGAAGTTGTTAAAAAGGAAATCATAAAACTTCTTGATGCTGGAATCATTTACCCAATTGAGGATAGCCCTTGGATAAGTCCTGTACACTGTGTTCCCAAGAAAGGAGGAATGACGGTTGTAACTAATGAGCGAAATGAACTAGTTCCAACTAGAACTGTCACTGGTTGGCGCGTTTGTATTGACTATCGTAAGTTAAACAAAGCCACCAGAAAGGATCACTTTCCGCTTCCATTCATGGATCAAATGCTTGAAAGACTAGCAGGAAATAAATTCTTTTGTTTCCTCGACGGATTTTCAGGATATTTCCAAATTCCCATCGATCCTAACGATCAAAAAAATACCACCTTTACTTGTCCTTTTGGAACCTACGCATATCGGTGTATGCCTTTTGGTCTTTGCAATGCACCTGCGACTTTTCAGAGGTGTATGATCGCCATATTCCAAGACATGCTAGAAACCTCCATGGAAGTTTTCATGGATGATTTTTCAGTCTTTGGAGACTCATTTGAAGCTTGTCTTTCCAATCTCGATAAAATGCTCGAAAGATGCGAAGCTGCACATCTTGTTCTCAACTGGGAGAAATGCCACTTTATGGTAACCGAAGGAATTGTGCTTGGCCACAAAATCTCCAGTGCCGGAATGGAAGTAGACAGGGAAAAGGTCGATGTAATCTCAAAACTTCCACCACCAACTAACGTCAAAGCCGTTAGATGTTTTCTAGGACATGCTGGTTTTTATCGTCGATTCATCAAAGATTTTTCCAAAATATCTCGTCCAATGACGAAACTTCTTGAGAAAGAATCTATCTTTGAATTCAATGCTGATTGCATAAAAGCTTTCGAAACACTGAAATCTCAACTTACTAGTGCTCCGATCATGGTCTCACCAAATTGGTCACTACCCTTCGAACTTATGTGCGACGCAAGCGATTTTGCTGTTGGAGCTGTCTTAGGTCAACGCGAAGGAAAACATTTTCGGCCTATATATTTTTCTAGTAAGACACTGAATAGTGCCCAGCAAAATTATACCGTCACTGAAAAAGAATTACTAGCCGTCGTTTTTGCATTCGACAAATTCAGATCATATCTTGTGCTCTCAAAAACAGTCGTTTTTACCGATCATTCAGCGCTCAAATATCTGTTCACCAAGCAAGACGCTAAACCACGTCTTATTCGGTGGATTTTACTACTCCAAGAATTTGACATCGAAATCAAAGATAAGAAAGGAGCAGAGAATCTTGCTGCTGATCACTTATCTCGCCTCAAAAATCCCAATCTTGAGGAATTAAAAGAAGAAGAAATCGATGATTATTTTCCCGATGAAACTCTCATGACCATCGATGAAACTGACGATCCTTGGTTTGCTGACTTTGCGAATTACCTCGCCGGAGGAATTCTCAGAAAAGGTCTAACTCATGCTCAAAGGAGCAAATTCTTTTCGGAACTCAAATACTACTTTTGGGAAGAGCCATATCTTTTCAAAATGTGTCCCGATGTGATGATAAGAAGATGTGTTTCTGGTTCCGAAACCCGAAAAATTCTTGACGAATGTCATCATGGCCCAACTGGGGGACATTATGGTCCTTCCACCACAGCTAAGAAAGTTTTTGATGCTGGATTCTATTGGCCAACAATATTCAAAGAAGCACACACACTTGTTCAAAATTGTGACGCTTGTCAAAGAACCACCAATCTCTCTCGGAGAGATGAAATGCCATTAACAAGCATTCAAGTGTGTGAAATATTCGATATTTGGGGAATAGATTTCATGGGACCCTTCCCTAAATCCCACAAATTCGAATACATTCTCGTTGCTATAGATTATGTGTCCAAATGGGCAGAAGCTGAAGCTTTACCAACAAACGATGCTCGTGTCGTCGTTAATTTTCTCAAAAAGCTTTTCGCTCGTTATGGAATTCCCAAAGCACTCATAAGCGATCGAGGAATTCATTTCTGCAATCAACAAATGGAGAAAACCATGAAAAGATATGGAGTTCATCATCGATTTGCGACTGCCTATCATCCACAAACCAGTGGTCAAGTCGAAAATACCAACAGAGCTCTCAAAAGAATACTGGAAAAGACAATAAAGGAAAATCCTTCATTGTGGGCAAGAAAACTTGACGATGCTCTGTGGGCATTTCGTACGGCTTATAAAACACCAATTGGCACAACTCCTTACAGACTCTTGTATGGGAAGACTTGTCATTTGCCGTTCGAAGTTGAACATCGTGCTTATTGGGCGCTCAGACATTGTAACACCGATCTCAAAATAGCTGGAGAGAAAAGATTTCTGCAATTGCACGAACTTGATGAATTAAGACTCCAAGCTTATGAAAACTCCAAACTGTATAAAGCCAGAACAAAAGCTTATCACGATAAAAAGCTACGAATTCGAAAAGAATTCAAAGCCGGAGATAAAGTTCTGCTTTTTAACATGAAATTCAAATTCAAAGCTCCTAAGTTACAACCAAAATGGTTTGGACCATATGTCGTAAAACATGGATATCCATCTGGGTATGTCGAACTCTATGACAAACAGAGTGGAAGTTTCATTGTTAATGGACACCGAATCAAGTTATATTACGACAAGGAGCAAACGAAAGAAGTTTCAGTTGCGACAGTGTCCTGGCGACACCATGAGAATGAATTTGAAACTATCACCTTTGTAGCCCCATTTCCAGGAAGAATCCCACAAACTGTTCCATGGAAACCATCTACTGAGTTCGTCTGGGACGATATTGAAGCTACTGGTGAAGAATTCATGTATATCCCCGAAGCTGCCCTTGCAGCTAAATAAATATAGGAAGATTCGAGTCAGGCTGAGGACTCGGTAATAAATCAAGCGCTTCTCGGGAGGCAACCCGTGTGTTTTGTGTTTTGATGGTCACTCCCCAAAGTCTTAACCTTTGGTTGAACTTAAGTGTGGGGGGGGGGGGGTTGCCATCCTTTTAATAAAACCTTTTGCTTGTTTATAAGATTGTGTGTAGGTGATGATTTCTCAAGTGAAGGCCTGGAGTGAAGAAGAATTTTAAGCTGATAAACTCGTTGACATATCTGGTTTCATCTCTATTTTCCCTATTTCTATACTTTGAAGTTCGTTTTTCATTGAGGACAATGTTTAACTTAAGTGTGGGGGGGGGGTGAATAGGAAAAATTAGAGTTTTCATGCTTAGATTAAAAATTTTGTTTGCCCTTGTGATCTAGTTGTTTTCACGCTTTTAGGATTATCTATTAGAATAACTGGATCATTCCACTGGTAAAATTAGTAATATTTGAAACTTCGAGATGTATTCCGATTACTATTGCAATCCATTTTGGGATCGATGACATTTGCTAGCACATATTATACCCTTTCCACTAAATTGTGAGGATTTAAGCCTATTTCTTATTAGCATACATCTTTTATGCTTGGATCTTTTGCTATGAGCGTGCCGGTGATTTTATTTATTCTAGAACTTGTGCTTGTAAATCATTACCAGACCGCAGTGAGATTGCATTCGTGCGATATAAGTGAATTCGTGTGATAAAGAGGCACCTTAGGATTTAACCCAAATGGCCTTCCATTTTACATCTAATTATATATTAGCTAGCCTCATTGGTTAGTTAACCACCCACATTAGCCATATCATTATAACCCGAATAAAAGCCCTCTTTAGATGTTTTTACTTGGTGCTCACGCCACGTCGGTGGAGTTTTGTTTCTTGTACAAGCTTATGGTAATAATCTAATCATGACTGAGCAATGAGTGTGATTTATCTTGTTACTCCCCTAAAAATGAGTGATTGAGTGAATTATATTTCGTTCATTTTTCATGAGGTGTTCTGAAATGTTTATCATGCAAGAAAATCATTGGATATTGTCAAACATCTTGATGTTTCACCTTTATAAAGCATAATTGATGAATCCTCTCTCGTATTTATACTTGGTTGATTTGCATCACATTTTCATAATCACGATCTTGCACCGGTGGATGTTTTTCCTAGATTTGCTTGAGGGCAAGCAAAGTTTAAGTGTGGGGGAATTTGATAACGCTCAGATTGTGCATGTTTTTAGTAGCGTTATGTGTACTTTTATATCTGTTATTTGGTTATATTTGCGTGATTATAGTACTTAATCGTATCAAAAGATGTTTGTCTAGTGTTTATAACCAAGTGCAGGGAAATGGAGGAAAAAGAAGAAATATTCAGCAAAGCGAAGATTCCCATTTCAATAAGACTAAATCAGTATCTCAAGGCCCTTTTGAAGACCTCAGTGATTGAAGAATCAAGTTCTACAAAGTAAAGTGAAGAAAGATCAAGTTTTTGAATCTCAGAAGATCCAACTGGATCCGGTTACAACCGTAACCGGATCGGTTGGAAAACGGTCAGAATCAATGCTTTTACCATCACCAGCCGATCGGTCGCAACCCGCAACCGGATCGGTCGGCTATTTGTTATTGAATACCAGCCGGATCGGTTGGTCGTATGACCGATCCGGTTGGAGAAGCTGCAGTTGCCAAATCTTCATCACTAAGCTTCCCCTTTGCATCCAAACGATTCTAGGTCCTTCTCTTAGTGTATTCTAGTCCCTTCTTCACTCCTTGATGGCCAAGTTCAGCATTTAATACCCTAGGCCTTGGAATTAGTATAAATAGAGGCTAATTGTGAGCATTAGAGACACAACCTATAACACAAATCTCTCTACTCATCAAACAAAGCCTTAAGCTCTCAAAATTCGTCCTTAGAAGTCCAGAGAAGTTTGGAGATCCAGAAGTTCACCATTTGGAGGCCAAAACACCAAGAAGTCTACCTCAATCCTTTGGGAATCATTACTACACCATTTGTAATCTTATTCCAAGCATTGTAAGACTTTCAATCATGTTTTCTAATGTTCAAAGTTCTGAGTTTATGTTTATGTTTGCTATGAGTGGCTAGTTTCTTTATGCACTTGCTTAAATAATGTTGATTATCATATGATTAGTTAGTGGTTGTGTTAACATGTTTTAATTCAATTTCAAGTTGATTCTAAGATCCAATTGTGCTAAAGTTTCATAGTGACATTTGTTAATCAAGTTTGGCTAATTGATAATAATCGTTGGGGTCGAAAGAACTTCGTGTTATTCAACTAGTCATAATCATTTTGTCTATGGATGATTGTTTTTACCCATTATTCTTGATTATACAAAGGAACTAAGGTGTGGTTGTAATAGAAACGCTTTTTGATTATCAAATTGGATTGGTTGGAAACATCTAAATGGTCGTAAGATTAGTTGTTGAGTATCAATTGTAGCCTTTTGTCTATGATCGGTTACCTTTTGTATTGACCATTTCTTAAGCAATTTGATGAACAAGTGGATGTTTTTGTGTTTAAGTTTATGTATGTAGACTTATGAAACTTGAATTGATCTTGAATTGATTGGTTAAACTTAATGCTTGTTTTTATGAACTAAAATCTTAACGAAGGTTTAACTTGTAAGAACAATAGATTAGTACACCAACTAATTATCATAACCAACATGTTAAGAGGTTAACACTATCACATTAATCTATGATATGAAACTAGTTTAAGCAAGTTTAGTTTTTAATCATCTGAATTTCATTATATCTATTTGCTTTGTTATATGTTTTGGATAGACTCCGTTAATTCAAACTTGTGTTTAGATTCACCCAAATCCCTGCGAACGATCCCGACTTACCTTCATAATCTTGCTATAACGGACGAGTATACATGCTCGTATGTGTTATTGGTAATATTGGTAATTCACCTTTTATAAATTTAAAACTTGCACCAACCGGGCACATCAGTGTGGTTCACCTTGGTGTGAAAGAACCCGGTGGTTAGCCTAGTACCGGAAAAAGAGTAGGTGACGTTGTGAAGGCTTCTCCGCCATAAGGAGATTGGTGTCGTGTAGTGATTATGAACTCTCGAGTAGGTGACTCGGGGAGTGGAGTAGGGCAAGGAAGGTGTCCTTGTAGCCGAACCACTATAAATACTCGTGTCGTGGTTATGTGCTTCTTACTCTTTATCTTTCATTACACTTTTATATATCTATCTATCATCGTCCAACATAAACAACCAAATAGATTAACATAAGTTGATCTAAATGTTTTAAAATGAATTTTTAATTGGCAAAACTATTCAATCCCCTTCTAGTTTTCCACAAACTCCAACATAAATTTATCAGTATGTAATCTTCACACACAAGCTTTTTAATCTAACTCTTTCATTTTTGCTTTTTCTAACAAAATTAACACCAGGGCCGTCCCGTCGTTTTTTGGGGCCCTGTGCTATAATTACGATATATGTCTTTAACACAAAATAATTATGCATATGTAATTAACTATATATAGATATATGATGGTGCAAAAATTTGTTTTACTCGTCTTAACAACTGGAAAAAGCAAAATTACAAAAGAGCAAAACTACAAAAAATCAAAATAGTATTGAACCACTTTTTAGATCCCTTCTACAATACAATTTTTTTAGGTGCGGTGGAGGGGCAAGCCCCAATCTACAATACATAAAACATCCGATTATTTCAATATGTATATAGACCTTCCGTAAGAATTATCTTAAGTTGGTTTGAAACTGACAATTTTAAAAACCTGGTACACTAGTTTGAAATAAGAACTAAAATATATGTTAAAAGTGGAAACTATTCAAAGTATAGGGTGTAAAGTAGAGATAACTCAAAGTTTATCATCTTCTTCACCTGCTCTGTTCGACCACATCCCATGTTTATGCATAATTTCCCTTTCTATTGCCGACGCTACATAGAGAAAAAATATGAGTAATCACTATCTATCATCCGTATGATCTTCTTATAAATTAATCTCAGCCACATAAAATAAATGTCACTTTCATGTGTGATGGACACGATTTTTTACTTGGTCAATTAGCACATGTTTTAAAAAAACTAAGTAAGGATAAGTATGAATACTTATTCCATCCATGCATTACATGCTATACCTTTTTCATGAAAAGTAGTACCCTACAAACCAACACCTATCTTTGTAACAAACTTTGAGGATTTCTTGCTACTTTTGAACTCTCCAAATGGCGCCTTTTATTTCCATCAGTGCCTCTATATAAAGCACCACATGCTATAGTCACTCTATATAAAGCAGCATAACCTAGACTTATTTATCACCATCACTCTCATTGTAATGGCAAACCATCATGACTATCCCTTTCTGTTTAACCTTCCTAACAACTTCCTCAATGAAACCAAGAAACGTAAACGTGAAGACAACCTGAAAAACTGGAAGTGGTCTGACTTTATCGTCATTGACGATGATGATGTAGATGTCCCACATGTCGATGTCAAGCATGAACTTGCTGAACCCTTGGATGGCGATGTCCCACATGTCGTCATTGACGATGTCGATGTCCCACATGTCGATGTCTCAAATGAAGTTGTTGAACACCATGTAAGGACACACAAAATTTGTATTCATTTTTCACATATTCAACTAAGAAAAGTATAAATTTACATGTAGGATATTCTTGATGATGATGTTCCAATGGCACCATTCAAAAGAAATAAGAAACACCATATCAAAATCAATGGCAGAAACAGGTTGTTCCGTCTACTTGATGAAGATGAAGATGAAGTTGAAGAAAAAAACACGTTGGAAGTCAATGAAGATGAAGATGACGAAGATGAATGGTTTTAGGACCATCTTCTACTATTTTTTATTCAAATCGTATTGTCAAAACTTTTAGTTTCTATTTCCATTGTTATTCTTTTATTGGGATTTAACCAATAAGTTTCTTTTTAGGATGTTTTTCCAGTTCATGTACTTCTCCAATTTCTTATTGGTAGAATTAATAAAAATTCTAGGATGGTTTTGATTCTATGTTTGTTTTGATCTGCACCACTCCTAAAAATCTGTTAGCCTAAAAGATTGTATAAAATATAATACATAAGTATTGTTAAATATGTGGTGGATGAATATAAAAGATTGTAACACTTCGATGCAACTGATATAAACAACATAAACAAAACACATATCCTTCATTTAAAGAAAAAATGATTATGAAATCAACAAAACACACCTATAAACGCATTGATAGGTCCTTATGAAATGGATTAATAGTTTAGTTTTGAACAACAAAGATGACCAATTTTTAAAGGCTTCTTCAGTTCATCTTATTCTTCCCATTTAGTTAATATTTATCTCTTTGAGTCCTTTTTTTGCGTTTAATTCTTTATAGTCATATGCAGGTATATAAGATAATATCCAAAATGGAGTATGTTGCAACAACCTTAGTGGATAAACACTAAAAATCAGATCAGATGAAGACACTAAAAATTGGCGCCATTTACACCATTTTTCATATTATTTAAATTTTATAACCTTAGTGGATAAACATGAAATATGTAACAACTCTCTAAATATATGAAAATTTGAAGTTTAAATTCAAGATAAGCTAATCAAGTGAAAATAAATAACATCTATATTTTCTCATTAAAACAATTTGCAAAATGTTCTGTTCTTTCATGTTTGCATAGGCAATATACTTATACATCATTTTTATGCTCTACTAATGCAATTTACCCTTCCATATTACAGTATAACAATGGTAACTTTCCTTGCAGGAATCGAAGAACCATTTGTTAACAAGTATTGAATCACCATCTCTTTAACAGGTTAGCCTCTAATTATTGGGTACTAAAACTAATGTACTTCATAGTAACATTGTTATAGCCTCTAATTATTTTTAGTTTCTTTAGCCTTCGCCAAATAATGTATGTTGCATTGGTTACACTATAGTTGTAGATATCACTAATGTATGTTGGGTAAAGAAATGCGAGCATTAATAGGTAAAGCACAACTAAAACATCATGTCAGTTAGGTCTGGTATATAGAATCCAATTTTATGATGGTTGAATAATGCTTAAATGGATAATAACCATCAATTTCATGTTCATTTTTAGAGAATCAAAGTATTGTTTTGTTACCATCAATTACATGCATTGTATCATTGTTTTGTTACAATATGTTAGGAATTAGAAATTCCCGGTATTAAAGAGTCGGTCACCTCAAGTATATGTAATCGTTAGAAAGCTCGTAGTCGTAGTTCTTTTAAGTTAAGTAGTGATTTAGTTAAGTAACACCGTGGAGGACGGACGGGTCTTTACCCACTGTATGCCTGATCCACAGCCCAAAGTGTGGCGAGTTATGTAAGACTATAAATACTCTCAACCTTCTAAGGTAGAGAGTTGGAGCTCATAATAATATCTTTCACTTTCTCTCACTAAGTTCCCTAAACCTCTAACTTTCTCTCTCTAGAATTCCATCTATATGCTACTTTGTGTTATGGTTTGATGTGTATGTGAAAAGTTATATCTTACAATTGGTATCAGAGCCATGGTTAGATCATATCTTGCACATCTTTGGATTTATAGTGGTTTTTAGGTGGTTTTTGAGTTTGAAAAAGTTTAGTGGTTTTTGCATCATTTGGTTGATCTCTTGTGTTAAAGTTTGAATTTTGTTGGTACTTTTATGTTTAGAATCATCAAAAGTGTTTAGGTTTTCATTTGGTAAGCTTGAATCATCTTGGTTGGGTTGTTTTTGGATTGAAAAGTGAAGTTTATTTGGTTTTTCAAGCTAGCGACTTAGCTCTCGGAATAGTTTCTTGGTAGCGACTTGCTTCACAGTTTTGTAGCGACTTACAGTGTTAAAGCTAGCGAGTTAGATCTAGCGAGTTAAAGGACAAGTAGTGGAATCTCCACTACGGGTAGCGACTTGTGGTAGCGACTTGGTCAGTAGCGAGTTGCTCTTTAGCGACTTGTGTTTCTAGCGACTTGTGTAGCGAATTGCTGCCAAAATTTGGTTAGCGACTTGGTCCGTAGCGAGTTACTACTTAGCGACTTGTTTTTCTGTTAGCG
>BPTQ01000004.1:175357239-175388037 GCA_019973895.1 Chrysanthemum seticuspe | reverse complement strand
AAAAAAAAAAAAAAAAACTTCTAAAAAGCTTAAAAAGTTTAAAAATATCTAAAACTTTCAAAATATTAAAACATAAACTAAAAACTCCCAAAATATTAAAACATAAAACAAAAAGTTTATTGATAAATGTTCTCTATCTACTTCTATCTGGAAATGAGGAGCAGAAGGAGGACTTCTGCAAACTCTCAAAGACCAACTTCCGAAAAGTTTGGTTCAGCACCTTCTTATTTGAGTTTTGCAAGAGAACCTTCTCGAAACCACTTCTACAGACGATTGACTATAAGTCTGGAGTGTTTTATATCAAGGTGGTGAGGAAAAAGGTGGACAAGGGACTACTTTACTACAGCTTACAGCTATACGAAACGAGAACTCACAACTTGCAACAACGTACTCTCTCGTTATCGTGAAAATAATAGTGTCATGTCTCCCTAAAACAACTTAAGTTTCGGTATCAGTCTATTAACTCTAGAGTAGGTATTCTAAACTCGTGTTGTTCTACTGTACCGATACATAAGTCGGAGACATCTCCTTTATCTTCATGAGTAAACGAAGAAACTCCTGGTCGAGTGTTCGAATAGTGGGTTTTTGACTCGTGGAGGACTGCATGAAGCTGCTCATAGAACTGTAGGTCTGAATATCAGTTAGCAGACATCTTCACCAAAGCTCTTCCAAGAGAACGTTTTGAGTTTATTCTTCCACGACTTGGTTTGAAAAGCCTTCAACCAGAAACTCTCAAACGTCTTCAGGAGGAAGACGAGGAGTAAAGGTCTATCTTCATCTATCTCTTGTAAATAGTTATTTGAAAAACAAAATACAAAATTATAAAACCCTCAAAAATCAAATACAAAATTATAAAACTTTCAAAATCTATAAAAATTTGAAAAATTCGAAAAATCTTCAAAAAAAAAAAAAAAAAATATTGTCATTTTGTCTTGTTTCTCTCGGTTCGATAATATCTACGGTCTTTGTGTTGTCATTCAAAGAATGACACGGGACTTTAGATGTTGTTCGAATTCTTTAAAAAAAAAAAAAAAAAAAAAAAAAAAAAAAAAAATCAAAAAATCAAAAATTATTTTTTTGGAGAAAGAGAAATGGTTTATTGTCATCTTCAGGCAATAACCCGGTTTTAAAAGAAAGAACAGAGCCATGTTTTAACATGTTTTCAAATTCCATGCTCTGATTCTATAAACATTTATCTGCTGAAAACCAAATGCTTTGAAAAATAACTCGATCTCTATTTTTGAAAATCATCAGGACTTATTTGTCAAAATCTCTATCACTCAATCAACAACCTATGTCATTGATTGAGGGGGAGAATGATTTCAATTAAATTAAAAAGTTATTTGGCATTAAATTGTTTTTCAAAAGATATACATGCATGTTTTATAAATGGAGTTTAAAGTCTCAAAATCCGATCCGTATCAGTTAAAACACTCTCACAATCAAGTTACAATTCTCCTTAAAAGCTTTCAAAAATCAATTTAAATCTATACGAGATCACAAATCTCAAATGATTTGATGATTGTGATCGGGGGAGAATGTGTGATTTAAATTAGATTTAAACTGATAATTAGGTAAATGGTTATAAACGGATGTACATGCTATCCTGCCCACATGTGACAAACGATTTCAAATTTTCAATGCACATGTTGAGGGGGAGCATCTATCTTAAACCTTTGATTTGAAACGTGATCATTCATCCTAATGTGCAGGTTCCCTCTAGTATGTGCAAAACTCTTTTAAAACCTCGAGGCACATATTGAGGGGGAGCGAATTTATGGAAACCTCATCCTTCCCGGAAATGCTATATCTACTTGATTTGTTGAGGGAAGTGATGTTGATATCTTTTAGAAAAAGGTAATCAAAAAGTTAATGCTTTCTCTTGCCTCCGTGTGCAAAACATTTTCAAATACTTGTTGCACATGTTGAGGGGGAGTTCTCATTCTAAAAATATCAAAAACAATTCAGGTACAAAATGCTTTGATAATATATCACAAGTATCTGAATTGATTTTCAAATGGTTTTTCAATTGGATCCAATGGCAGATGAACAATACCAAATAGACCGACCAACTTTATTTTATGTACGGTGATATAAGGATGATAAGGTTAGGTATTGGTTCCCATGATCCGCCAGAACCGGAGGGATCTACCCAGGGACAATCCACTAGTTAGTGTAGAAGTCCTTAGGTATGATGATAAAAGGAGAAAAGTGAGATATGGGAAGAGTGCAGACTAAGACTGAGCTAGTACTGGAATAAACCCAACAAGGTTCTAGCTATGAAGTCTCGGTAAGCACTGAAGGGGTTGAAGAATTAAAAAGAATTGAATGAGGAAAGGGTGAAAACAAATAGCCCTCCATTTATTCAACCTTAGGGCAGAAACCGGGTTCAATTCATATGCTACTGATGGTAACATCGGTATTGAAGACAAGACGTCATGGACCCAGTGACGCACTGCACTTCAACTTTCCAAACCACTCAAGTTCCTCTTTAAAGGGCTTGTTTCATTCTCACGGGGAACCGACACAATCTATGGACTGTCTCTTAGAGATGGTTGATATTGAAGTAGGAGACCCTCTCCCTAGTCTCCGGCACAGGATCCAAATATGCACAAATTGAGTCTAGAGCCACGAGATCATCAATAAATCTCATTAGGACACTTTCAATGAAGACTCTCTGTTTCACACAATGTGGAAAGAGAGATTATATCTTGAGTCCTACGCATTATCCTTGTGATATTGCCAGAACATCTGAGTGATGTGTTTACATATTCACAATGAAGATGGAAAGCCTTCTGGAGCCAACATCAAACAAGCTCCTGGTAGGTGTCATGTGAGATCTATTATATAGATCAACCATGTGACAACTGAACAGAAACAATGGGGCGATTCAATCTCTTGAATCAATCCTAGTTCAGGTTATGGATTGACGGATACCTTTGAAAAACCGGTCTTTGTGCTTAAAAACTCTTTTCTTTAGCACATCGACCGTGTACTCATTTTTTCAAACCAAAAGGTATTTTTTTTGATTGATAATTGATTTTCAATAAAACCTTCGTTGTATTGCAAAAACAATTTCTATTGAGCAATACACGATTGTTTTTCAAATCTCTTTTCATCAATCAGTGGACTTAAAATTCGCTGGTTCACTCACTCCGTGTTGTCTTCTTTGAGATGTTCCGGTTTGAGAACAGCTAGAACAACTGCGAAACCCTGTCAAGGAGATTCTTAGGAATCCTACCTGATCACAGGCAGTACTTGTACTGATCAACGGGGAACCGTGGGCCGTGTACCTCAATTCAACGAAAGTGATCAAAGACACTTTCGTGTGTTTTATTGCTAACTGTTGTATGCAGGTACTCCCGACGTTTGCAGCTGATCAGAATGGAACGGTCAATCCTTAGCCGCATGCTCACTTAACACATTCAACTCAAAGAAATCATGACTAGTGCATCAATGACTCTGATATTTCACACCAAGCTTCTGCTTCGCTGCTGCCAATATCATGATTCAACAAAAGCTTCCGCTACTCTGATGAGAAGATTTCATGATCCAGAATGTGAGCATGTCGGTCCCAAAGTCACAACATCACAAAATACCAACACCACAAAGGATGTGTTAGAGATTGTTGATAGCTGATGATCTCCAAAGATGGCTCAAACTTATCATCACGTGGATCAGTAAAAGACCTCCACTTGGAATAACCAAACATGCATTGTGAAGAATCAATGACTACGAGCTTAGGAGCAAAGGATTACATCAAGAATGCAAGATCAATTGTTAAATGTAATATCTATTTGTATTCAATGTAATTTTGGTACATGATTGAGGTGACCTCCCTTAGGGGGAGATTGTTAGGAATTAGAAATTCCCGGTATTAAAGAGTCGGTCACCTCAAGTATATGTAATCGTTAGAAAGCTCGTAGTCGTAGTTCTTTTAAGTTAAGTAGTGATTTAGTTAAGTAACACCGTGGAGGATGGACGGGTCTTTACCCACTGTATGCCTGATCCACAGCCCAAAGTGTGGCGAGTTATGTAAGACTATAAATACTCTCTACCTTCTAAGGTAGAGAGTTGGAGCTCATAATAATATCTTTCACTTTCTCTCACTAAGTTCCCTAAACCTCTAACTTTCTCTCTCTAGAATTCCATCTATATGCTACTTTGTGTTATGGTTTGATGTGTATGTGAAAAGTTATATCTTACACAATAAGCTATTGAATCAAAGTATACTTTATGGCTTTGCTAACACATAGCTCTACACTTTTTTGCATAAACATTTAGTACTTATATTGCTTTGTTCTAGACTATCACAATACCTCTACTAACACATGCAGTAGATCAGTTGTACACTTTTGCATGAGGTTGTAACCCCCAATGTTTTGTTTCAGTACAGGTCATATACAGTGTTTGAAACCTTTTCTTTTTTTACATGTCATCTACAGGGTTTGAAACCTTTTGTTTTGTTATATGTGTAATGACCATCAATTACACAAACAACACCAAGTACTATGTATTAACCAAGCAACATCAGCTAATGCAACCAAGTATTAGCTAAACAGTTTTAGATAATGCAAAGTAACTTATTTATTGATAATTTATGGAAGAAGACCTAAAATGAAACACAATGAAATACATACTACTAAATTAGTATGTATAATAGACCAAAATAAACAAAAAAGAGATCACTAATATACACTATAGTAACAGCTTTTTTTGACAATACAGTAGGAGAGACCAACCCATACCCAAAATATGAAAGACATGGAGACCACATCCCATTTACCAAAAATACCATGAACCAACCAGACATTTTGCATACTACCCTACTTCATCAGGATAATGATCAAGTTGCTAGATGAAAAGAGTGCACTAACTTACGCTATATTATTGGAAATAAAGTGAAAGATAGTCCTACAACATATCTATATTTGTATGCCATGCTATATTTGTATGCCATATCTATTTTTATTATTTTTTTTAATGCTTTGCTATACATGTATGCCATGCTATATTTGTATGCCACAGTTATATATCATACAACATATAATGAAATTATTACATACAATGACAAATAGTCCTACAAACTGTAGATACTGAATATGAGTCACCCGTCAAACAAAAACCATGATCCCAATATACCCACCGTGGATGGTATCAATGGCTTCCGTAATTGTACTCCCCAATTTTCTCAATCCAACCAAATTTCATTTACAACAAATGTGGTACCTTTAGCCGATATCACCAATGTAAGTGGGTCATCTCAAAGAACACAACCAATAAGATGAAGAGGTCGCCCCCGTTTAAGTGAACGGGCTATACGTTCTAATAATAATGAAGTACAATCCAATCAAATTTCATCTACAATAAATGTAGGACCTTTATCCGATATCACTAACGTAAATGGGTCATATCAAACAACGCAACCAAGAACACGTATAGGTCGCCCCCGTTTAAGCGAACGGGCTATTACGTTCCAATAATAATGAAGCAACTCAACCACTCCAACTTACTCCGCAACATATTTTGCCACAATCACCTTTAATCTCGAGGTTTAACGGGACCCGCTGTTTAACACCATCTACAACTATACCCTCGCGAATTACATCGTCACCCATTCAGCTATCTGTTATTGCAAACACTGGTGTTTCATCACCACCATTACGACGTCGTGGTTGACCTCCACTGCAAGCAAATGTTTTTCCAGCTCGACGCAATGTTACACCACGTAAGTATTTGTAACAAATATCAATATCAACGAGTTATTTTAGAGTATACGTGACTAGCATTTTGGATTGCATGTTTGACTCGAAATGATGATCATATGAATATGTCAACACATCCAACCCCTCGAGTCATGCTTTCATCAGTAACTGTTGTTGATGATGATGGTGATCCAGTCCATCATACTCAGTTATCTAGCGAAAGTAACCCTGCATTTCCAATAACAAATGTTGTACACAGTTTAAATAACTCGCCTTCAACACGTCGTGCTAGACCTCCACTGCAACCAAATGATGTTCCATCTCGGTGCAATGTTAGACCACGTAAGTATATGTAACAACTATCAATATCAACGAGTTATTGAAAATTATACGTGACTAACTTTTTGGATCACAGGTTTGACTCGAAACGATGATCATATAAATATGTCAACTCATCCAACCCCTCGAGTCATGCTTTCATCAATAACTGTTGTCGATGATGATGGTAATCCAGTCCATCGTGGTCGACCTTTATCAATAACTGTTGCGTGAGTAATATTGTTTTCGCCTTCAATGTCGACTTGAAGAAGGAAAAACATTGCATAAAGTTGGCCGTTTGTTTCATACATATTGTGTTGATGCTTATACGGCTGTACTTGATCATGATCTTGACTGGTATAAGCGAAACCAAAATACCATTCGTTCTGAGTTGTATCACGGACTGCATGATCGCATTGCTAATGGAGAGACAAACAATGAATAAATTGGCCAAAGAGTTATCTTGCCTTCGTCGTTCACCAGAGGACCAAGATATATGATCCAGCAATATCAGGATGCCATGGCCATTTGTCGTTGGGCTGGACCTCCAGATCTTTTTGTAACTATGACATGCAACCCAAAATGGCCTGAGATTCAACGTGATGTCGAAAACTACATACCTGGTCAGCTGACATCTGATAGACCAGACACCAATAGACGTGTTTTTAAAATGAAACTAGACGACCTCATGGACGACATAAAGAAAGAACATCATTTTGTCCGAGTAAAAGCTGGTACGTATTGATTTCAATTTATGTATAAGTAAGTCTTTGAGGTTTAAAATTTGTGATTTCTTACGCAAGTATTCGTTTACATACATGTGCAGTGATATACACAATTGAGTTCCAAAAACATGAATTACCGCATTGTCATGCTCTCATATTTCTGCACAGATATGATAAGATTTCATCACCTGATGAGATAGATCATGTCATATCCGCGGAGTTACCTTCAGAGGTGGACGACCCAATAGGATTTGAAGTTGTTCGTACTCATATGATGCATGGGCCATGCGGCGACCAGTTTAGGTCAAGTTCATGTATGTCCAGATATGGATGTACAAAGGGCTACCCAATGGAGTATTTCAGGAAACGTTTATTACCCGTGATGGTTGGCCACGTTATAAGAGATCGAACAATGGAAGGAGAGCTAAAGTTGGTCAACGTGATACTATGCTTGATAATCATTTTGTTGTTCCTCATAACGTTGATTTGATTGTTAAATATGATTGTCATATCAATGTTGAATGGTGTAACTAAGGTACTTTGGTTAAGTACCTATTTAATTATCTTAACAAAGGTCCAGATCGTGCCACAATTGTCATAGAAGGTCAAACAAGCGATAACAGCAACAACAACACTAGAACATCGTATCGTTCAATTTTACATCATGAGAACGAGATTGAACAATACCTCAACTGTCGTTACATTTATGCTTGTGAAGCATGTTGGAAATTGTTAGGTTTTGAAATGCATTACCAATCTATCGATGTAGAAAGGCTTCCTTTCCATGAAGAAGGATGCAATAGAGTTTACTTTAGGGACGAAGATGAAGTCGAAAGTGTTCTTGAAAGGGCTACCAATGCAATGTCTAAGTCTACAGGATGGATGAGAGCAAATCAGATATATCCAGAAGGCCGAACTTTAACATATGCCGATTATCCCACTGAATTTACATGGCATGACAGGGACAAAGAATGGAGGCCATGTAAGAGTGGAATGAGTATTGGTCAGATTTATTATGTTCATCCGTCAATGGTTGAACTTTACTATCTACGAATGTTGTTGAACCACGTCCCTAGTGCCACAAGCCATACCTTCCTTAAAACAGTAGATCGAACTGTGTACCCAACATACATGTCGGCATGCAAAGCGTTGAACTTATTGGGAGATGATGTTGAGTGGATCCGATCAATAAGAGAAGCGTCTCAAAGGAAGTTAGGAGATCAACTACAGGAGCATTTCGTAACCAGATTGCTGTTTTGTACTATTTCAGATTATGCAAAATTCTTTACAGATAGTTTTCTATATATATCAGAGGACATTACTCACAAGCAGCGTAGGTTGTTGAATAATCAACAAGTGGTGTTTACAGATCGAGAGATTCAGAATTACACGCTACTAGAACTAGAGACGATTTTAAATGGTAAAAACAAGTCCTTGCTTGATTTCCCACAACTCCCTCAGATTGACTACTCATTGATGAATATATGAAGGAATAGATTGATTGCTGCTGAAAGGATGTACAACATGAACGAAGAATGGGCTCGCTTTACCACTTTGTATGGTGGATTGAATTCAGAACAAAGGGTAGTATATGATAATATTATGCTAGCTGTTAATGAAAATAATGGTAGTTTATTTTTTGTATACGGGAGTGGAGGTACAAGGAAAACGTACTTGTGGAAAACAATTATAGCTTGGATACGTTCGATAGGAAAAATTGTTTTGTCGGTGGCATCATCGGGTATTGCATCATTGTTACTTCCCGGTAGACGAACCACACATTCAAGGTTTCGTATACCTATGGATCTTGACAGCGAATCATGTTGTAGGATTTATGTCGGGTCAGATCTAGCATGTTTGATCCGAGAAGCGGCTCTTATCATTTGGGATGAGGTACCTTTACAGCATCGACATGCATTTGAAGCTGTTGATCGAACCTTCCGAGATATATGCAAGTATGATAAACCCATGCTAAGAATCAAGTATTTGGTGGAAAGGTTGTGGTCATTGGTGGAGACTTTAGACAAATTCTACCTGTTATTCCAAATGCCCCACGGGCTGTGGTGGTTGCTTCTGCTATCAACAAGTCATCAGCGATCTGGGATAACTGTAGCGTTTTTGTCGTGACAACCAACATGCGACTCTCTGATCCATCACTTGATGTTGCAGATATAAATGATATGATGCGTTTTAATAATTGGCTTCTAGCCATGGAGATGACACGCTACCTTCCGTTGCAATTGATAACGAAGATGAGGCTACATGGATAGAAATTCCTAATGACCTTTTGCTTCCTGTATGTGACAACCCAATCGAGTCTATTGTATCAAGTACATTTCCGAATCTCCCAAATAGAATCAATGACATACATTACCTAAAAGAACGGTGTATCCTATGCCCAACAAATGATGTCGTCGATTCAATTAACTCTCACGTACTCCAAAGTATGTTAGGTGACATGCACATTCTTCATAGTGCCGATATCATATGTTCAACAACCGAAAACCTGGAGGAAATGCAAATGATGTACCCGACTGAATTTCTTAACACTTTGAAGTTCTCCGGTGTCCCAAACCACAATCTCGAGTTGCAGGTCGGTGCACCAGTCATATTGTTACGTAACACATGATTGCAACGAGGTTTGTGCAACGGGACACGTCTAATCATAACCCAAATTACCCGTGAGGTTCTTGAGGCCCAAATAATCACAGGGAGTCATATTGGCAAGAAAGTATTTATTGGTAGGATTGACATGACCCCACTGATTCATCATGGCCATTCCGATTTATACGAAGGCAGTTTCCTATTAAAGTATGTTTTGCCATGACAATAAACAAGAGTCAAGGTCAAATGTTTAATCATGTATGTGCGTACCTAGAAAAACCAGTGTTTACTCACGGACAACTTTATGTTGTTTCATCTCGTGTAACTTCCCGTGTTGGTCTTCGATTTTATATTGACAACAAAGGCTATTATGCTAATAATTTGACACAAAATTTTGTTTACAAGGAGGTGTACTATAATTTACCTATAGGTATGTTAAATAGTGTGCACACTTATAAAGTTTATGATCTTTTTTTATGACGAAATTGTGTATCTTTGCAGTTACCATCCAACAACCATGAGTACCCGTTATCAGTATGTTGGTGACTTGCGTCCAAATGTCACTAACAAATGGACTATTAATGTTATGATTGAACGTGCCTGGATAACTTACAATCCAACAACTAGTCTCATTCTTTCTCTTGATCTCATTTTAGTGGATGAACGTGTAAGTGAATGTTACAATTTTTAAATGCTAACGTGTAGATCGCTTATAACTGTACCTCTAATGATTATTTCTTTCTTTTCAACTTTAGCGTTCTTCAATTCATGCTAAGCTTCCCTTTAAGCTTATTAACAAACTCAAAGATCGTGTCAAAGAGGGTTGCGTGTATAAGATCCACAATTTCACAGTGCTTGATTATGAGACAATCATCTACAGGCCTTTTGTTGGAATCACTCCTAAACCTTAATTCAAGTGTTAGTGATTCATATGTAATAGTTAGCTTAATATGGCCTTTATGTTTATTATTAAGCTAAGGCTTATGTAGAAGGCCCATAAGCCTTGGCCCAAGCCCATAAGAAGGGAAGGAGTCTAGATGTGTTGCCCTAGCTCCTTGCCCTATAAATACCTCTTGTAAAACTTCTATTGAAGGTTGGTTGTTCAATTTATCTTTCATACTCTATGCATAACTCTTCTTATTATCCATACGTGTGTGTTTGGTATTGTTCAACCGATCTCTCCTTCATCTATTTCTTCTATTGATGCTTGTGTTACAATATGTGAACCTAACAGTGGTATCATTCGCCAAATAGTTGGGTGAACATCTTTTGTTTTTGAAGTTAGTTTCTTTGGTCTTACGCGTAAAACAGTTTCTCACTTTGTCACGCTTAAAAACTTATTTTTTACGCTTTTTAATCCAATATTCTTGTACTTTCAACGTTTTTAGGTGTTAAAATATCTGTTTTTAGCAAAACGTTTCAAACTTTACGTGTGGATCATTGTTTTTTAAGCTTGGTTTTAAGCGTGGGTTTATTTCTACGCATAAGGTGTTTAGAAGTTTTGGATCATCAAGTTTCACACTTTTGTGTTATTTTGGTGATATTGAAGCTGTTTCATCACAAAAATCTGGTATAGAAACATCATTGGGCAGAAATCAATTTTGGTCAAGTTTTACGCGTATCAAAACCCTAATTTTACGCGTAACTTTTCCTTGGACCGATCTTCAATTTTCGTGGTTTACTCAGTGTTTTCTTGCTTGGATAAGCCTGAAAACACTTCGACTTTGGATATCTTTTACATTGTGATAGTGTAAAGGATCTTTTGGGCAAAACCCTAATCTTACGCATAAGCTCAAACTTATGCGTAGAACTCTTTCCGCATAAGATTTCTCTTACGCCTAAGCTCTGTCTTACGCATAAGCTAATCCTACGCCTAAGGTTTTCTACGCTTAACTTTCAGTTTACGCATAACTTAGTGTTTCTCAATTCTTACGCGTAAGCTAATCCTACGCGTAACTATCACGTTTACGCGTAAGTTTGGTGTTTTTACGCTTAATTCTTACTTTGCCTACACTTGGTTTCTACGCCTAAGGATACTTCATCAACAACGTTTCATTCAACTACAAAGATCCATTTAACAACACAAGTCTTCAACATGTCACAACCACCATACTCTAGCTATTTCCCTTATACCTATAATCAACAACAACAACAACAACTAAGTCCACAACATCAACAATTTAATCAACAACAACAAATTTATCAACAACAATTTAATCAACATCATACTCCACAACTTGGAGCAATTCCACCACAAATGGTTCAACCACCCCTAGTCTTCAAGTACAACCTTACACAAACTTTTACAATCAACATCCATCCAGGAGTACTATGAAGGAACCGACATGGTTTGGCAAGATGTGTGAAGCCTTAAGTAGCCAACAATCAATTCATTACGCTGGCTCACTTGATAGACCTCCAATGCTCACTCCCGGAAATTATGATCAATGGGTGATAAGGTTCTTAGGTTTTGTGATCTAAAGAAGCCACATGGAAATTTCTTAAAGAAGGTCATTATGGAAGGTCAATTTCAGATGCCTACTGTTGTCACACCCGCAGATCCAGCTGCCAATCCACCAAGAGATGTTGTCACCAACATTGCAACTATCTTAGACCTCACTGCTGATGAACTTCTACATTTTGAAGCCGATGAACTAGCAATGCAATACATCCTTCTGGGATTACCCAATCCGATCCTTCGAAGTGTTGATGCTCAAAAGACAGCTAAAGCAATGTGGGAACATATTCATCTTCTAATGGAAGGCGCAACACTCAATCAGGAAGTGTTAGGTCACTAGTTTTACAACACAAGCTTACTAGAAAGAGATAAAGGCGATTGAACAATAAACCAAACACACACACACGATATGCTTATGACCGGTTATGCGTAGATATGAGTGAAAGGAATAAATTGAACAACCAACCCTCAAGTGAGGGTTATACAAGACTATTTATAGGCAAGGAGCTAGGGCAACACTCCCACTCCTTCCATTTTCCTTATTGGACATGGGCCTAAGCTTATGGGCCTTCTACATAAGCTTGACCTAAAACAAACATAAAGGCCATAATAAGCTACCTATTACATATGAGTAACTAACACTTGAATTAAGTTTTAGGAGTGATTCCAACAATCTCCCCCTCAAGTGTTGGTGATGAAAAATGGTGAAGGCGTTGATGTAATAGTAGCTTTGACGTCTTCTGACATTCTTCTTTCTTGTGAGAAGAAATGCCTTGATTCGAACAATCTCCCCAGTGTAGAGAGATAGTTTTCTTTGAACAGTTATGCTTTGAAGTCATCTTTAACTTTGTTCTTTGATCATTGTTCTTTGTGATGTAAGTGATAGTATGTTGTTGTCTCCATCAAGTCTGCCTCAGGTCTGCTTCGCTGCTAGAGTGTCTCCATGTCATTCTTCAACATGCTCACACGCTCTTTGACGTTGGAATTCAGTACTGATGAAGTTCTTTAAGTCTTTTAACTTTGTAGATTCTTTGATTTGATAAAGAATCATTCTGACTGTTGTGTTGCTTTTGGATAGAACTTCCATTAGTGATGATGTTGGCGTGAGCATGAGAAGAATATGCACGATCATCCCGCTCCGGAGCTTCCATAAGAAGAAAACATTTAAAATGGTTAGTAATAAGCGGATTCCGGCACTTACAGGTTCGAACTTCGAGAGTGTTAACAGCATAGTGTGAAAACACAACTCTAATTCTCACAAAGGCCGTTCCTGAACTGGAGTCCCACAAGTGAGATAACGCGATGTACCGAAGTACACCTACAGTTCAGATGAGTCGCTGAGGTACACCGAAGCATCACCTCACGACTGTAGACCGTTTGAGACACACTAAGCGTAGTCCACGGGGAGTTACCGAAGTGACCTGCTGTCAGGGCTGTTTGATGTTGACCATGGCAGGAGTTTCCATTCAATCACTGAGGATCACAGTTGTGAACCTCTCATAAATGTTCTCGACAGATTGCTAAGATCTGTGAAGGACTCGATAACGTACCACTGATGTTCTTATTGTAGAACATCAAATGATGAACTGTCAAGTGTACCTAAGAGATCTTTTGATGAATCTCGTGGCTCTAGACTCAATAGTGCGTTTTGGTTTTCCTGAGCGGAGACTAGGGAGATGGTCTCCTTCTTCAATACCAGCGATCTCTAAGAGAAAGCCAATAGTTTACGTAGGGTTCCCTGTGAGAATGAAACAAGCTTCTTTTGAGAGAAACTTGAGTGGCTAAGAAGGTATAGTGCATGCGTCACTGGGTCCATGACGACTTTTAATCTTCAATACCGGCGTCACTAAGTGACAACCAGTAGCATGTGAATTGAACCCGGTGTCTGCCCTAAGTTGAATAGTTTGGAGGGCTATTTCTTTTCACCCTTTTCTGTGCATTTCTTTTTAATTCTTCAACTCCTTCTTTCTCCGATTCTCATTTTCTCCTTTTTATAATCATACCTAAGGACTTCTAAGTACTAACTATTTGTGATGTCCTTGGGTAGATCCCTCCGGCTCTGGCGGATCATAGGACGGTTATTCCTAACCTTAGTCACCTTATAACTCCATGACTAACCTATGTTGCCATAAAACCAATTTTCAAGAAAATCTCTCAAAGTGTTTGTGAATGAAAAACATGTTTGAACACTTCAAGAGTTTTAGATTTTCATAAATACTCCCCCTCCACATGTGCTTAGGAGTTTTTACGGAAATCTGCACAGTGAGGAAAGAGCGCGCACTTTATGAATTGATCAACTCAAGATAGACAATCCCCCGCGAGACACGGTTACGTTGTATAGTTAAAGAGTTACATTGTCAGCTTTTAGGTGACAACTAGCTCTAATAACTACCTTGAAGGTGTAGACAAGCCTCGAAAGATTGTCATACTCGTCAGAGTTCATGTCTACCAAGAGTTTCTCGAATGGTACATTCTACTTGGACAAGTCCTTGGCGAGACACATTTACATTACTAGCGAACTAGCGTGAAATTATTACCCGTCCTGGACAAGTCTTTTCGAGTTACTAACAGTTTAGTACCGTCAATTCGTTGGTTAAGTCTATTACACAAAGATTCATTTTGCATTTACACAACATATTTCTTATCACATAATTTTCTCCCCCTAAAAAATGGCATATAAAATGTTATTTTTGAAAAGTTGAGAATAAATATGACCATTTCGAGTGTTGCGGAAAGATGACCACTATGAACAATTTGTGAACAAAGTTTTAACTCAAGTACTCCCCCTCAACAAGTGATATAAACGGTTGAGGTTTTGAAAATCATACAGGGAAGTACTTGTCCTTTTGAGCAAAACCTTGAAAAATGAAAGGTTTGATAGGTTTTACTCAAAAGTAAGAAGCTTTCTCTCCTTTTGTAAGGATTGTGGCACTGAAACGTACCACAGGGTCTTTTCTTGACAATTACGGGTTGTACACTGTTATGTGTGCACAAGCCATAGACATATATAATCACACATCCAAATTTATAATGAAAGAAGCAGTTCAAGGGGTACCAGGAAGTCCAGTGATGTTGCCAGGAGTGCGAACAGGGCGTTGATAGCCGGTGATGTTAATCATGGGTCGACCACCAACAAAGCTTTCCAATGTTCTGAACTGATCCCTTCTATACAACCTTTCATCAATAATTTTGATGATCCTCCTCACATCCCTTCGATCTTGAGAATTCCATCGCTTAGGAGACCCAATCTTTTGACGTATATCCTTCAACCTATAAGCCATTCCGTCCTTAACCATCTTCAAAGTGTGATCCCCAAACTTGTGAAGATCACTACACGCCATTAAGCAATTTTGTTGAAGTTCACTGCGGTAAACGACGCCGAATGGTTTGCTGATGAGTGTATATTGTGAGAGCTGGTTGATGTCGGGAAGATCAAGCTGAGGTGGAGTGAAGTTGACATGGGTCTGATATGATTCAACTGCGAGCTGGAGATCTTCTACACGTTCTTTGATGACTATGCGTCTGATGAAGATGAGCAGTGACTTGATGAATTCACGTTGTACTTCAGTTGAAAATTGCCTCATGCGACCCTGTACTTTGGCAAGGTACATGTCTTCAATGTCGTTGATAGATAAATTCTCAAAGTCAGCTTCAGAGAATGCATAATCCCGTTCATCTTGCCTTTTGACCACAATCTTCTTGAGAAAAGTGTAGTCCCATTTGGTCGAAAGATCAACGTGTTTGATGGCAACGATATCCTTAGTACTGAACAATGCATGTTGAGACTTTTGAACTTGGCAGCTTCTGTAGTAGATTCTTCGGCGTTTCGGCCAATGATGAATCCCACACATTGCATCTCGGTCGTATGCTTCCACTTTGTTGGAGAACAAGTGATTAGCTCTTTCCTCGATAGCTATGCAGTTTGAGTATATGGCTGCTGGGAATGGAAGTGTCAAAGATGTAGCGTATTTCCTTGAGCCATCGCCACCGTGTAGAAGAAATTCCAAGTCTTTGTTGAAGAAATATCTGAATGGAATCCTAGGTTCATCTGGTTGGCCAATTGTCGGTAGAGGTTTAGACCAGTCGGTGTAATATGGAGGGTTATCCCGTTTGATGAATTCGATGTTTGCTTCTGGGTTGAGCCAATCAATGTTGTTAGACATAGCTCGAGCAATGTTTTCAAGGTGATATTCGACCTCGATGGCACTTTCCGAGCTATCTTTTAACAGTTGAAAAGCTTCATTCTTAATTCGCCTCAACTCAGATTTCGTCATCTTCTTTACACGGAATTTTTCTTGCAGTATCTTAGCATGCTCCAATGTATTACCGTCGACTAGATCTTGACCTTCAGCAGGGTAGGGAGTTGAGTTAACAAGTGTAGAGAACCATTCAAATTCCTCTGTTTTATCGTCATCTAGCCATGATACGACGTCAACCATGGGCGCCTTCTTCTTCTTTTGTTTAGACCTAGATGAGGATTCTGGTTTCTGAACTTGTTTGGGAGAGGTGGGTTGTTGTAGGGGCTCACGGACTTCCTCATCGTTACCACCCGTATACTCAAAGTGATCACCGATTTTCTGAGTCTCGGGTGGTAAATCAGAAGAATCCTGAGGTTTTTTAGCAGAAGAACGAGGAGGAGACCTTTGTTGTGCTGGAGTCTGTTTGGGTGGAGGTGGCATTGATGAAGATTCACCAGACTTCTTCGGGCGTTTAGGTGCAGAGTCTTTGTCCTTATCATCATCGTCTCTTGGTCGTTTTGGTTGAGTTGCTGATTCTTTGCATGAAGACTTGAGTTGATAGTCTAATAGAGTCTCAAAAAACTTAGCTTCATCCGAAGTGAAAGTTCCAGCTCTTTTTGACATTTGCATCACTAATTTAGAAATCAATTCATCTTCAGAGTAATCAGCTTCTTTGGCCATGATATGTTTGACCAATGTAACGATGTTTGGAGTAAGAAGTTTAGAATATAACTCCTTTGTTACTTTAGGAATGGTGTCGAGAAGGAATTTGCGAGTGTCTTCTCTTGCCATCTTCTCCAATTCCTTTTGGAAATCTCCACTGATAAACTTCTGTATTTGTTCCCTTTCTGTCAACAATTCTTTGATCCCGTCTTGAAGAAAGTTGATTCTGTCAGCAAGTTGATTCAGCTTCTTGTTGGTAACATCCTTCTTCTGTACTTGCTTGGCAGCCTTAACAATCTTTGTTTTAGCCCGGGATAACCAAGAGTCTGTTGGTTTCTTCACAGATTTGGATGATGATTTGGTTGATCTTTTTGACGGTGGTGGTGAAGAATGAGATGATGAATCTGATGATGAGGAGACATGAGGAGGCTCAGTGTCCTTTGGAGGTGCAGAAGTATCCTCCTTGGAACGAATTGGACTGTTGAGAAGATAATCATCATAATTCTCTTCGTTGTCTTGTCTAGATTTAGCTTTTTCTTCCGTCTGAGCCTGGGCTTCTTCATCAGTCTTTTCTTTCTCAGTCTTATCCTTTTCTGGTTCCTCAATGTTATAATCAGTAGACTCCTCCACAAGCTTTTGCTGTTGCACAAGAGTGGTGGCACCAGTTCCCTTATCGGGTCGATTAACCGCATCAGGATCTAGTGAAGAGTGGACACCACCACTTGACCCTCTGGGGCCACGCATTTGATCTTGTTCAAATTCTTTAGCCTTTTGAAGGTGTCTAACGATTTTAAACTTCTTCCTGTAGGATTTATCCAGTTGCTCTTCATCACTTTTAGAGCTTTCTTCATATGGCACAAGTACAGGAGTCTTCCCTTTGCCATGTTCAGCTGTTGGACTAGGAGGTTTTGCTACTGAGGGAGTTGGTTCGGTTGCAGATTCAGAGTAGTGGACCTCCTCGTTTGATTGTGTATCTTCAGAGCTTTCGTCCAGTAGCTTTCTTGGTGGTTCAGGTGTAGGAATAGGAACAGCTTCCTGAGAGGGAACTTTCTTCTTTGGAGTAGGTTTCCTCTTTGGGACCTTCCTTAGACTCTTTGTGCTTACTGCACTTCCAGCACGTTCTCTTCTGGTTCTCCGAGTGGGTGTTCCAGAAGGCTTTTCATCGAGATGACCAACTTTGCCTTCTCTTACTGCTACCCGATACCTTTTGTACGTTTCAAGCTTCTTGATTTCGTTAGTCAGTAGGTGATCAGGTAACACGGCACCCTGTTTCTTTGTTGACGATTCCTTGATTCTTTGCATTGAATTCCAGAATTGTTGAATGTAGATCTCCGGTACTGTAGCAGAGTGTGAGAGCATGTTCTGGTAGGGATGATTCTTAAGAATATCCACAGCAATGAGACAAGAAGATTCTGAGCATGTGAGGGTTTCAAAGTCAACCCTAAGGTTGTTCTTTCCAATCTTTCTTGGATAGCCATTAGGGAAGATGTCAGCAATTGTGAGAACTTCTGGTGCATCCACATTCATTTGAACAGCCATGTCGTGATCTGAAATAACATTAGCCAAAAGAACCAACATATCGAAAGACATAATGTTAGTCAACAGAAGGTTTTTATTGTCTAATTATTGAATGTACAGTGTCAATGATTGTTACGAGTCCAAAGTCACTTGTTTGTTCAATAGTCCAATGTCGTCGTGATAAGTTTCGTGAGTTAGTTAACTTTAAGTTTTAAAGTTTATGTTATCACTTATTTAACACAACATATTAAACGATTAAGTTTATTAGTGACATTATTGGTTTCGTGACGTTATGATTCATTTATTTACAATTTTGCACGCGTAACAATTCATAACGAAGGTTTGATCAAGGCTTATGCGTAGGAATAGTAGCTTATGCGTAAACAGGAGAAGTATACGCGTAGACGCAAGCTTATGCGTAGGATCCTTACTTACGCGTAAGAGATATTACGCGTAGGAAAAGAGGACCTTATGCGTAGAGCTTACGCGTAGGCGTATAAACAACCTTACGCGTAAGGCTTACTCGCAAGAGTAGACCTTATGCGTAGAGTCACTGTTTACGCATATCCTTCACAGGATACGCGTAGTCCCATTGTAGACCCTTACACGTAACAGTTACGCGTAAAATTTCTCTTACGCATAACTTTCTACGCGTAAGGTGATCCTTATGCGTAGAGTGACAAAGACCTTGATTCTGAGTTTTAAGCGCAACAAGCCTGAAATAAAATCACCATATCATCAATCTTAACACATATATTCATTTTAAAACAGATTATGGCATGAAAACTTGTTAAACAGTTTACGCGTAGAAAGTCATACGCGTAAGTCAAAACCCTAGAGTTTAAGAATTACGCATATGATTTCTAGCCATAGAAATTGCACCAAACGTTTTCTGGTAGGTCTTAGGTGTTGTGAGAGTCTAATAACCAAGTTTTAACATCCAAAACGCAGTGAATCAAAAATACCCAAACCTAAGAACATTAAACCCTAATTACTAATTCTAACTTAATTAGTGTTTCTGGGTTGTTATAGGGCAAGGATATCATCAATTCAACATGATGTTAACATCACACAACAACCTTTTTGACCAAATATAATCACATTTGAAAAACCCCCAAAACCACGCATAAACCCTAATTTTCAAAGTCACTCAATTCGTGTATCTGGGTATGTTTAAGTGATAAAAGTGTGTTCATTGATGTAAGAAAAGCATTTTGACACAATCATTTCAACCACAAACACCCATTCTTGATTGAGTGTTCATACGCTTATGCGTAGAACACTAAATCAATCATAGACAAAAATTTGACCGTTGGATTTGTATAAGAATCAAAACCAATGTTTGTAAACACGTTAAGATCATAAAACAACTTACAAATTGATGATCCAAAACACGGATTTCTTGAATGATTTGTACGCGTAGATTATGTTAGGTTTGAGTATTAAATGTGATGTGAGAAGTTAGGTGTGGGAGTTTTATTAAAAACAATTTACACTTTTGATAGTTTTGGTCCCTCCACCTTTTCCTTTTTCATACAAAGCCATTTAACTTCCATTTTGGTTACCAAACAAAGATTTTAAGAAAGAAACTTGACGACACTCCCCCTCGAATAAATTTTAGTCCGAGGAGTGTCATTTAACCAGAAAATTTTACCACCATTGATAAAAGAAACAATCGGGATAGGATAACATGCAAGTACACAGATATTTTGAAACAGTTAAGTATTTATTTTCTCCCCCTCAACACTTGATCGGAAAAAAAAATATAGAATTTTGAAAGATTTGAGTGTTGAAAGAAGAGATGTACTTTACATGTTTAAAGAAAATTAGATAGAAAATTATTTTTGTTGTTTTATCAGGTTTATATTTTTGTATTTTGTTTTTAAAAAATATTTACAAAAGATATTTTGGTGTTTGACAGGTTTTTAAGACTGTTTTAGGAGGTCATCCAATTCCTCTTGAGTCAAACACCTCGTACCAATCCGGTGGACCAACTCATTAAACCTAGCGGGAGGCAAGGCTTTGGTGAGAAGATCTGCCAATTGGTATTCAGTACCCACGAAGTATAATTCAACTGTACCATGTTCCACGTGGTCCTTGATGAAATGATAACGAAGATCGATATGCTTTGATTTCGAGTGTTGAACTGAGTTGCACGAGATCGCAATGGCACTCCGATTGTCGCAGTACATCGGGATTCTGTCAAATACGTAACCATAGTCTTTGAGTTGTGTTCTCATCCAGATGACTTGAGCACAACATGCGGACATGGCTACATATTCTGCTTCGGTTGATGACAGCGATGTACAATCCTGCTTCTTTGATTGCCAAGACACCAGTTTATCACCAAGAAATTGTAGTGCTCCTGAAGTGCTTTTTCGTGAATCTAAGCATCCTGCGTGGTCAGCGTCTGAAAAAGCGGCTAGTTTGAAACTAGAATCCTTCGGATACCAGATCCCCAAGTTAATGGTTCCCTTGATGTATCGGAGGATTCTTTTAGCCTCAGAGAGGTGGGTTTCAGTTGGTCGCGACTGATAACGGGAGCATAGATAAACGGCAAATACAATATCAGGTCTGCTAGCTGTTAGATACATGAGAGACCCAATAATACTTCGGTATTTGGTAGGGTCAACTAATTTTCCATGTAAATCAGCGTCTAGCTTCTTGGTATGAGTCATTGGTGTGGCATAAGTGTCACAGGTTTTCATTCCAAATTTGTTTAACAATTCAAGGGCATATTTGGACTGACTCAAGAAAATACCACGGGGTGATTGATGAACTTGCAGTCCTAGAAAGAACGTAAGTTCACCTATCATGGACATTTCAAAATGTTTCTTCATTAGTTTTGCAAAAGCGATTGAGTACTTTTTATGTGTAGACCCAAAAATGATGTCATCCACGTAAATTTGAACAATTAAGATATGTGCCCTGAACCTTTGGTGAAATTATTAGCAATGAGAAAAGATGATAGCTTATCGTACCATGCCCGAGGAGCTTGTTTGAGACCGTAAAGAGCTTTGTTCAGTTTGTAGACATGGTTCTGGAACTCGGGATCAACGAATCCTTCTGGTTGGCTGACATAAACCGTTTTCTTTAGTTGTCCATTGAGAAACGCAGTTTTGACATCCATCTGATAGACCGTCATATTCATATGAGCCGCGAACGCGAGAAATATCCAAACAGCCTCAAGACGAGCAACCGGAGCAAAAGATTCTTCAAAGTCTATTCCCTTATTCTGACGATAACCCTTAGCAACTAGACGTGACTTGTTTCGGATTACGTTCCCTTCAGCATCCAATTTGTTTTTCCAAATCCATTTGAGACCAATGACGTAGACCCCTGTTGGTCTTTCAACCAGTTCCCATACTTCAAGACGTTTGAATTGGTTGAGTTCTTCTTGCATGGATTAATCCAGTTGTCTTTTGTCATTGCGTCTTTAATGTTTTTAGGCTCAGATTGGCAGACAGTGAGTGCATAAATGCAATGTTCACCATCTGTGTGAAGACGTTGTCTTGTAACGACAGGTTGATTAGGGTTGCCAATAATGTTTGCCAGAGGATGGTCTTTTGTCCATCGATGTGTAGAGGGTTGATGTTGGTATACATTATGCAGATTCTGAGGATTCAAATGGTTTGTTGATGATTCCGCGACATCAGGTGCAGCAGTGTCATTAGCAAACGGGTTAAAGAACGCATTTGGATCAAAATCTGCAGCTGGGGGTACTTCATTCAAAATATCATCAGTCGGTTCATCATTGTTGGACGCGGTTTGTTCAACTGTTGTGGTGGAGTCAACTGGTGGTGCTTCTTCAATAGTAGTTGTTGTAGCAGGTGTACCAGGTATAAGAGTAGTATCAGGTTGAGCAGCGGAAACAGCGGATACACCTGGAGCACGTTCATCAATATCGTCACTGAACAGCGGAGCAAATAACCTTTCCATTTGTTGACGAGTGAGCTGGGGGCTTTGTTCAGCTGATGATGGGGGTTGAGGGAAGTTTAGGCGGTTGTGAGCGGGTTCTAAGCTGTTATACTCAGAAGCCATTTCTGTAAGTTCATCAAAATGAGCGTGAATCGTTTCCATAACCTGTTTTGTACGACGATTCCAGATCCGGTAACTTTTAGAATTCTCACAATATCCAATGAAGACTCCAATGTCAGCTTTGGCTTTGAGCTTTCCAAAATCATCACGATCATTATTCGGATAGCAAAGGGATCCAAATACATGAAAGTGTTTGAGATTCGGTTTATGGTTGTGGAGAAGCTCAAACGGTGTTTTGTTGTGGCGTTTAGTAATCATAGAACGATTTTGAGTATAGCATGTAGTAGATACAGCTTCAGCCCATAAGTAATCTGGAAGTTTAGCATTGATTAACATTGTTCTTGCAGCTTCCACTAACGTTCGGTTTCATCTTTCAACAACTCCGTTTTGTTCTGGTGTACGTGCAATAGATGTCTGATGCTGAATTCCCACTTTCTCATAAAAGTCACAAAGGGTTTGGTTAACAAATTCAGTTCCTTTGTCTGTTCTGATTTGTCTGACGGTGTTTCGGAGCTGAACCTGTATTTTCGTGAGAAAGGTGATGATCATCTGTGGAGCTTGGTCTTTGCTTCGAAGAAAGTAGACCCAAGTCCATCATGAGTAGTCATCAACAATTACTAATATGTAGCGTTTGCCATTGATCGTTTGCACGCGCATCGGGCCACACAAATCCATGTGAAGAAGATGAAGCACATGCTGAGAGCTGTGTTCCACCTTTGAAGGAAAATGAGCACGAGTGCTTTTCCCTTGTTCACAAGCTGAGCAAAGGTGATCTTTTGAATACCGGAATCGTGGGAGTCCTTCAACTAGTTTGTGTCGAGCAAGGTTGGTGATGGTTTGAAAGTTTAGATGTGAGAGACGACGGTGCCATAGCCAGGATTTTGTTGATGTTGCCTTTGAAAGTAAGCATATGGGAGATGATGCAACCATGTCTTGCATAGAGATAGTGTAAAGACTTGAGTTACGCGAGCCAGACATAAGGTCGTTTCCTTGTAGATCACGAATGAAACAAGATTTCTCCCTGAAAGCAACCTCCAAATCTCCATCACAGAACTGACCTACTGAAAACAGATTGTGACCGAGGCCTTCCACATAGTAAACCCTGCTAATTTCGATGTTCCCATTGATATAGTCTCCGTAGCCCATGATAGCTGCGAAGTGATCATTCCCGAATCTGACAGTGCCAATGAACTTTGCAATAAAGTTTGATAACAGTTTAAGGTTGCCGGTCATGTGTCGGGAACATCCGCTATCAACAATCCAGAGAATGATCTGTATCACCTGCATTACACACAGACGACACAGATGGAATAGAAGTAGATGTGGAACCCGAAATGTTAGAGGGTTCTGATGCAGTTATAGTAGACATACACACATCAATAACTTTAGGCATCCATTTAAATCCTAGTGTGTTATATATCCATTTCTGCCATCTATAACTACTATTTGCTTTAGTCTTAGTGAATGCACTAGGTGGTACTACATTCTTAGGAGGTGAAACTGGAGCTACAGGGACAGCAATGATTGCCTTAGAATCTAAAGAAGGCGGTCTACCAAGCACAGACTTAGAATGAATAGTGGGCCTAGAGGTATTCCGATTCTTAGGATTCCATAAACGAGAGATGATAGCTTTAGCAACACATTTGTCATGACAATCAGAATTCATACTTTTACGACAAATAACACAAAATGCATCAGACTGAATATCAAAAGTACTTAAAGGTTTAGCATTCGTTACATTACTATTTCTATTACATTTGCCAGACGCAATGTCTATAGTGGAAGCAACGTGAGTCTTATTCATAGTCCTAGGGTGTTCTTCTACTTTAGCATTCCTTATTGATCTTTTCTTAGGTCGCAACTTCCTATTCTTCGATTGAGTGCTCCTAGGCTGTGAAGTGCGGACGTTTGGAAAAGACGCAACTATTCCTGTTTCAGTAGAAGGAAGCACGTTAGCAACTTGTGATTTGGCAGTAGGTATTCTAGGTTCACGATTACTAAGTGTTACTGGTGCTATTCTCTTAATTACGGTAGGCGGAAGTAGTTCATACTTTCCTAACATTTCTCTTAACTTAAGGATAGTGTGAATCAAATCTTGATTTTCATAACGAATATTACCAGCAAAATGCATTACTTCTTTAGTGTGTGCAAGATAGTGATCAAGTTCGTGTGATGCTTCATGACGAGTCTTATTGAGTAAATCAAATATGACATCATATTCCTGTTTAACTTTTACAAGTTCTTGTTCATATTTTGAGGTTTGACTTTTCAAAGACACGTTTTGATCATCCAGTTGCTCAATTTTAGGATCAGAAGATTTTGCATGCAACTGAGCGATTTTGTTTTGAAACATAAGTTGTTGATTGTGAATATCTTTTTGACACCAATTAAGACGACGTTTTGCATTGGAAAGTTCGTTAAGCAATCATTCATTTTCAGCTTTTAAAGACTCGATCTGAAGCACATTATCAGTATTCTCAACAGTTATGATAGAGTCAACAGTATCAGCAGAGATATAATCAGATGCATATGACATAGAATTCAATAACACAATATTATGGATATCAGCACAGATAACATCATTCAAGAGTCGATCAACATCTTTTCTCAACATTTTCTTTTTACGTTTAGTATTAGAAATAGATGTTTCTGTTTTCTCGAAAACGACCTTCATCACTCCAAGTTCCTTATGAAAGTCCCGTTCCCAAGACAATGCACAATTTTTCAAATTTTTAACATTAGGTAAAAGATTTTTCTGAAAGATGTCTCTTTGTTCTCGCGCCAGAGGCGATTGAAAATGTTGAACTTTGATTTCAGAATGATATTATATCTCATGTTGTAAAGTTTTGAGATCAGCCATGAAAATGTCAAAATATCTAAGAATTTTGCGATTTTCAGGTTTTGAGTTTACTTCACTGATGGAAGGTAAAGGACCATAAATTTGTGCATAATCTGGTTGGGGATTAACATTAGAAGACTCAGACGTTTTTATGATAACCCTTGGTGTGTTAGAAGAATCCGTTGGTGTGACAAAAGTGACCGGTTTTGAATAATTAAAAGGTTTGTTGTAAACAACAGTTTTTAATTTTGATCGACTCTCGTCTTCTGCATCTAATTCCTCTTGACGATGATATTCAACAACACTCATAACAGAATTATCAATTTTATATTCTGCACTGGAAACTTCAGGATTTGGTTTGAATGCTTTGGTTGAAAGCTTAGGTTTGTAATCTGCAAGATTCAGTCCATATCCATTTGGATTGGGTTTTAAAGTAAACTTTTCAATAGCAGTTACTGACTCACCATGTTTGTAAACAACAGTTTTAAACTCTTTAAGTTTGCGTTGCAAGCCGATAATTTCTTCAAGATGATCATCTATTCGTTTCGTGGAATGCTTTTTGTATGTAGAGAACTGTTTTTGACAAGTTAACAACTTAGCCTTAGCTTTTTGATTTTCCAAGGTGAGAGTGTTAATTTGCTTTTTATGTTCATGTTTCAGTTGTTCTATCTCAGACAACAAAGCATTCTTCGAAGCGGCTAGATCACGCATCTGTCTCTCTAAATATTTTTCGTTTTGATGAGATTTAGTAAAGGCTGCTTCAAAACCTTTTTCACGTTTTTCTTGAGTTTTGAAAAAGTTGAGTTGCTTTTGTAAACATTCAAAATCCTTGGTTAACAGTGCATTTTTACTTTTTAAGGTTTGATTTAATGCACAACATTCTTCAATTTGGGATTGCTGGTCTTTAAGTAAAAGAGCAAGATCTGGATGAGGCAAAAGTTCGGCTTGTTCAACGCGAGTCACAACATGATCATTATTTAGATCCTCAAGTATAACCACGGAGTCAATTTGATTATCAATGGAAACCATAAGGTCATCTTGATCGTCAAATGTAACTACAGGGTCTATTTGAAAATCGTCGGAATGAGATGTAAATGACTCATTTTGAACATTCTGAGCCTTGCCGGATTCAGATGTTGGCGGAGATATTAGATCAAAGATAAATATGGTTTGTTCGGGTACCTGAGACAAGCCATCAGTGTCATACACTGGGCCTGTGTCACTCATGTGTAACTCATGCATATTAGCCATCAACATAACAGCTGCATTGGCCTGCAAGTCCTCCATATCATCATCTGAGTCTGCATCTGCCATAAAACTCTGTTCTTTGTTTGTGAGAGTTCCACCAGCTTCATCCTTAAGAGCCAAAAGAAGAGCCTCTTTGAAATAAGCACTGCCCTTAGTCCTCGGCTTTGGGCATGCATTAGCCAGGTGTCCCTTCTCATTGCAGTTGTAGCATCGAAGACCATTCAATCCATTCTGAGCATTTCCCTGTTCCACCACTTGAGCTCTGTTGTTGTTCCTACCCATATCATTAAACCCTTGACTACCTCCCATCTGACGACTATAACCACGATTCTGAACTTCAACTCGTCCATTGTTCACAACAGCCTGATTTAGTGTATTAGATGAGGAACGAATACGATTGTTGGATTTGTTGGTATAACGGCTAAAAGCATTAGCAATCATAACAAATCCTTGTTGCAATGCTTCGAACGGATCGGATTCCTCATTAGTTTGACTATGAAGTGCTTGATCATTGTTGTTGTTGTAAGGAACCAATTGATTTTGTTGAGGTTGCTGTGATTGATCGTTTGGTGTGACTGATGCAGTTGGTTGAGTTGCTTGTTGAGGAGGATAACTGTTTTGAGCATACAAGGCAAGTTGTTGATTTTCCGGATTAGTCGTTGAAGCAATTTGAGCACGGAGAATCCTTTCCCTATCAACTTCCTTTTCATGAGGCTTCACAATCCATATGTAGAATGATGCATGTTCTTCGCTTGACGGAGAAAAATGACATACTTCTCCCATTCAGGACCAAGACAACTCAGGAACTTAGTATTCACTGCAATTCTTGGCATGATGATGTTGTGTTTATCCAAATCATTGATGATGTCTGAAAAACGATGATGATAAGACTCTAGTGTCTCTCCAGGTTCAATCAGGAAGTGTTCATAAGCCAAGTAAATTTTGGATTCCATATCCTCCTGATTGAGTGCAGATCCTTCCATAAGTAGATGAATATGTTCCCACATTTTCTTTGCAGTCTTTTGAGCATCAACACTTCGAAGAATTGGGTTTGGTAATCCTAAAAGGATATATTGTATTGCAAGCTCATCAGCTTCATAGTGTAGAAGTTCTTCTGGATTCAAGTCTGCAATAGTAGCAATGTTTGATTGTTCATCTCTTGGTGGATTAGCATTAGGATCTCCGGGTACAATGACATTAGGCATCTCAAATGGACCTTCCAAGATAACCTTCTTTAAGAACTTTCCATGTGGCTTCTTCAGATCACAAAACCTAAAGAACCTTATCACCCATTGATCGTAGTTTCCTGGAGTGAGCATTGGAGGTCTATCAAGTGATCCAGCCTCATGAATTGATTATTGGCTGCTTAAAGCTTCACACATCTTTGCAAACCAAGTGGGTTCCTTCATAGTGTTCCTTGATGGATGTTGACTGAATTCATTTGTGTAGGGTTGAACTTGAAGACTTGGCGATGTTTGAACCATTTGTGGTGGAGGAATTGCTCCAAGTTGTGGAGTATGTTGTTGATAAATTGCTTGTTGTTGATTCCATTGTTGATGTTGTGGACTTAGTTGTTGTTGTCGTTGAGAATAAGTGTAAGGGAAATAGTTAGAGTATGGTGGTTGTGACATGTTGATAAACTTGTGCTATAAAATGGATCTTTGTAGTCGAATGAACCGTTGTTGATAAAGTATCCTTAGGCGTAGAAATTACAATAGCCAAGTAGCACTTATGCGTAAAAACATCAAAGTTACGCGTAACAATCAAGAGTTACACGTAGATTTAGCTTACGCGTAAGTAGGAAAAAGACTCTAAAGCTAGGCGTAGACACAAAGTTAGGCGTAGAAACTTAGGCGTAGGATTAACTTATGCGTAAGACTGGGCTTAGGCGTAAGATGAATCTTATGCGTAGGATTTCTACGTGTAAGCTTTTATGCTTATGCGTAATTTTAGGGTTTTATCCCAAGTGATCTTTTACACTATCACAGTGCAAAAGATATCCAAAGTCGACGTATTTTCAGGCTTATCCAAGCAAGAAAACACGGAGTAAACCACGAAAACGAAGATCAAACCAAGGAATAACTTACGCGTAGTTTTAGGGTTTTGCTACGCGTAGGATTACTCGTAAAATTGATTATGTCCACAGATGTTTCTAAACCAGTTTTTGTGTGATGAAATAGCTTCAATAACACCAAAATGACACAAAAGTGTGAAACTTGATGATCCAAAGCTCTCAAAACGGTTACGCGTAGGTTTACACCTTCGTTAAAAAACAAGCTTAAAAACGTAGATCCACGCGTAAAGGTTGAAACTTTTTGCCAAAAACAAGTATTTTAACACCTTAAAATGTTGAAAGTACAAGAATCTTGGATTAAAAAATGTAAAAAATGAGTTTTTAAGCGAACCAAAGTATCACGTTATTCTACGCGTAGGACTAAAAACCCACTTCAAGAAATAACAATTCACCCAACTAGTTAGGCGATTGATACCACTGTTAGGTCACTAGGTTTACAACACAAACTTAATAGAAAGAGATAAAGGCGATTGAACAATAAACCAAACACACACACACGATATGCTTATGACCGGTTATGCGTAGATATGATTGAAAGGAATAAATTGAATAACCAACCCTCAAGTGAGGATTATACAAGACTATTTATAGGCAAGGAGCTAGGGCAACACTCCCACTCCTTCCCTTTTCCTTATTGGACATGGGCCTAAGCTTATGGGCCTTCTACATAAGCTTGACCTAAAACAAACATAAAGGCCATAATAAGCTACCTATTACATATGAGTAACTAACACTTGAATTAAGGTTTAGGAGTGATTCAAACAGGAAGATATGGAATCCAAAATCTACTTGGCTTATGAACTCTTCATGATTGAACCAGGAGAGACATTAGAGTCATATCATCATCGCTTTTCAGATATCATTAATGATTTGGACAAACACAACATCATCATGCCACGAATTGCTGTTAACACTAAGTCTTTAAGTAGTCTTGGTCCGGAATGGGAGAAGTATGTCATTTTTCTCCGTCAAGCTAAGAATCTTCATCATGCTACATACGGATTGTTGTACGACTATTTGAAGCCTCACCAAAAAAAAGTTGACAAAGAAAGGACTATCCGTGGACTCCCAGCTCCACAGTCACTTCCGGACAATCAACAACTTGCTTTGTGGGCTCAAACTAGTTTTCCTCCTCAAACAGCTCCTCAACCCGCTCCTCAACCAACTGCAACCATTACACCATATGATCCGTCACAGCAACAACCTCAACAAACTCAATTGGTTCCATACAATAACAACAATGCTCAAGCACTTTACAGTGAAGCTGATGAGGACTCCGATGCCTTCGATGAATTGCAACAAGGATTTGTTATGATTGCTAAAGCATTCGGCCGGTATACAAACAAATCCAACAATCGCATTCGTTCCTCATCTAACACAAGGAATCAGGCTGTTGTGAACAATGGACGCGTTGAAGTTCAGAATCGTGGTTATGGTCGTCAGATGGGAGGTGGTCAAGGGTTTAATGATATGGGAAGGAATAACATGGGTGCTCCGCAACAACAAAGGGCTCAAGTGGTTGAACAAGGGAATGCTCAGAATGGGGTTAATGGTCTTTGTTGTTATAACTGCAATGAGAAGGGTCATCTGGCTAATGCATGCCCTAAGCCGAGGATAAGAGGCAGTGCTTATCACAAAGAGGCTTTGCTCTTGGCTCTCAAGGATGAAGCTGGTGGAACTCTTACCAACAAGGAATAGAGCTTTATGGCAGATTGTAAGATATAACTTTTCACATACACATCAAACCATAACACAAAGTAGCATATAGATGGAATTCTAGAGAGAGAAAATTAGAGGTTTAGGGAACTTAGTGAGAGAAAGTGAAAGATATTATTATGAGCTCCAACTCTCTACCTTGGAAGGTAGAGAGTATTTATAGTCTTACATAAATCGCCACACATCGGGCTGTGGATCAGGCATACAGTGGGTAAAGACCCGTCCGTCCTCCACGGTGAAACTTAACTAAATACTACTTAACTTAAGAATTACTACGACTACGAGCTTTCTAACGATTACATATACTTGAGGTGACCGACTCTTTAATACCGGGAATTTCTAATTCCTAACAATCTCCCCCTAAGGGAGGTCACCTCAATCATGTACCAAAAACACATTGAATACAACCAGATAATACATTAACAATTGATCTTGCATTCTTGATGTAGTCCTTTGCTCCTAAGCTCGTAGTCATTGATTCTTCACATTGCATGTTTGGTTACTTCAAGTGGAGGTCTTTTACTGATCCACGTGATAGTCATTTTGAGCCATCTTTTGAGATCATCAGCTATCAACAATCTCTGACACATCCTTTGTGGTGTTGGTATTTTGTGATGTTGTGACTTTGGGACCGACATGCTCACATTCCTGTCT
>BPTQ01000004.1:175151216-175348451 GCA_019973895.1 Chrysanthemum seticuspe | reverse complement strand
TCAAGTTTTGATTGGGCCCTCTCTGTTCGAGCAGATTACTAAGTTGACGGAAGATGAGTTTGTAGCCTTAGTGTTGGTTTCGAAGTGTTCAGTATGGGAACCCATTACCATTAGTGTTTGAGTAAGGACTAGGATACATGTTTGTTCGACTACGACTACGTGTGCACCCTTCGAAGTAATTAGTTTGATCGAGAAGACTAATCGGTTTTGTACTTAAGAGAGGGTGTTTGGTTGTTGTTGGAGTCTTGTTGTAGATTGGGTGTGTTAGTTCGATGACAATTTCTACCTTCCTAGCACCACGTTGGTCAAGTCCTTTCTGTCATACTAGTCCCTTCTCCACCACGACCATCTCCAATACACCCGTTAGTCTTAGCTCCTTCCTTACCATTGGTTCCAGTTCGATTCGGCTATTTTACGATATTGACACCACTACCATTCCTTCCTCGATTCTGATTGCCCACATAACCTCTACCAGCACCACCTCTTCCCTGATCATACTGTCTTTCCTGAACTGGTTGCACCACGATCCTTCCATCTTTAACAGTAGCTTGATTGTGTGGGTTAGATGTTGTTCTGAGGTTGTTGTTGGTTTGTGGGAGAGAATTCATGTTTTGGCTAATCAGAAGAGCTAGTTTGATTAATGAAGCTTCCCACGTGTGCATCAGCATCAGCTTGTTTGTACATAGGATCAGGAATGAGTTTGTGATTACCATTACCCAAGGGTATGACTTGTGAAGCTTTGGTTGTGATTCCGATGTTTGAGTAGAAGGCAGTTGAATCATTAGACGAGCTTGTCTCTCCCGGGTTAGTTTTGAACTGATTGAGAATCAATTTTTCAAACATAGCATGTCTCTCATTCTGAAGGAGGAAGGCATAGAGTTGCTCATAGTTTGTGTTCTTCAATCCTTTAGTAAGCTTCACAGCGGTAACAAACTTGTGCCATTCGGGATTCATGTTGTTCACAAATTTTGAATTCAACTGAATGTTAGGCATAGTCATTCTGATGTTCCTCATGTCATTAACTAACTTATGAAATCTCACATAGTACTCACAGACATTCTCATCTGGTTTCATCTTGAAGTGCTCAAATTCGTCATAGAGTTGGGATTCTCTGTCTTCCATAGTTAATTCTGATCCTGAGAGAAGCATCTTGACATAATCCCATACTGCCTTTGCATCGGTGTTGTGATTGATCAGCTTGTAGATGTCTTTAGGAAGACCTTGAAGAACAATGTTAGAAGCCCTGATATCTGCATCGAATCTCTTTTTCTCCTTATCATCAAGCTCATCATACATTTTAGGTCTGTCCATTCCGTAAATAGGAGTTCCATCATCATTAGTATCAAGTATGTCTCTAGTCGTCTCAACTCGATATGGTTCTTCATCAATGGATTTGAGAATGTTGACACCATTTTCCTTTCCAAGGCAATACAATCTGATTCGTTGAGCCCAAGAATCGTAGTCAGTTCTGTCAAGCATGGGTGGACGAGTATCTGAGCCAGCTGCTTGAACATCCTCGGCAACAGTGGAGATGACAGTAGGGACGTTGGTAGACATGTTAACAGATTATACGGGATTTTATAACTCTATGATTAAACCGGGAAATAGATTCTTTCACGGGATTTTACTAAATCAAGAGAAAACCGTAAACAATCACTCAAGTCGCTAGATGATAATGCTCTAAGTCGCTAGAAACAAATGCACTAAGTCGCTAGAAACAGATGCACTAAGTCGCTACCAATTAATTCGCTAGACAGCCAAGTCGCTAGAATCCCAAGTCGCTAGACAGAAGGCAAGTCGCTAAGTAGTAACTCGCTACAGACCAAGTCGCTAGCCAAATTTTGGCAGCAATTCGCTACACAAGTCGCTAGAGAAGCAAGTCGCTAAAGAGCAACTCGCTACAGACCAAGTCGCTACCACAAGTCGCTACCCGTAGTGAAGAGTCCACTACTTGTACTTTAACTCGCTAGATCTAACTCGCTAGCTTTAACACTGTAAGTCGCTACAAAACTGTGAAGCAAGTCGCTACCAAGAAAATAGTCCGAGAGCTAAGTCGCTAGCTTGAAAAACCAAATAAACTTCACTTTTCAATCCAAAAACAACCCAACCAAGATGATTCAAGCTTACAAAATGAAAACCTAAACACTTTTGATGATTCTAAACATAAAAGTACCAACAAAATTCAAACTTTAACACAAGAAATCAACCAAATGGTGCAAAAACCACTAAACTTTTTCAAACTCAAAAACCACCTAAAAACCACTATAAATCCAAAGATGTGCAAGATATGATCTAACCATGGCTCTTGATACCAATTGTAAGATATAACTTTTCACATACACATCAAACCATAACACAAAGTAGCATATAGATGGAATTCTAGAGAAAGAAAGTTAGAGGTTTAGGGAACTTAGTGAGAGAAAGTGAAAGATATTATTATGAGCTCCAACTCTCTACCTTGGAAGGTAGAGAGTATTTATAGTCTTACATAAATCGCCACACATCGGGCTGTGGATCAGGCATACAGTGGGTAAAGACCCGTCCGTCCTCCACGGTGAAACTTAACTAAATACTACTTAACTTAAGAATTACTACGACTACGAGCTTTCTAACGATTACATATACTTGAGGTGACCGACTCTTTAATACCGGGAATTTCTAATTCCTAACACAGATGCAGATTCTGATGATGATATGGAGGACTTGCAGGCTAATGCAGCAGTGATGTTGATGGCACAAATGCAAGCTCTACACATGAGTGACACAGGCCCAGTGTATGACACTGACGGCTTGTCTCAGGTACAGGACCAAAATACACTCATTCCTGATTTGATATCTCCGCCAATTTCTCCATCCGACAAGGATCAGAGTGTTCAACATGAGTCATCCACATCTCATTCTGATAACTATCAAATAGATCCTGTAGTCATATTTGACGATCAAGATAACCTTATGGTTAATATTGATAATCAAGTTGACTCCATGGTTATATTTGAGGATCTAAATAATGATCATGTTGAGACTCACGTTGAACAAGATGAGCTTTTGTCTAATAGAGAAATTGAGCTCCTGACCTTAATTAAAGACCAAGAATCTCGTTTGGAAATTTGCAAGCAATTAAAAGATAAAAATGCACTGTTAATTAGGGATAATGAATGCTTAATTAGACAAATCAACGTTTTTAAAACTCAAGAAAAACGTGAACAAGGTTTTGAAGTCGCTTTTGCTAAATCTCATCAAAACGAAAAATCATTAGAACGACATATACGTGATCTAGCCGCATCCAAGAATGCTTTGTTGTCTCAAATAGAACAACTGAAATGTCACAATTCTCAATTTCCGGTCATTCCTCATACTCCATATTCATCATCTCATAACGGTTCATTCATGATTTTTGCATTTCACTTTTATACGCGTAATTTTTATATTTAATAAACCTTATCGCGTGAGTTATTATTTTGTATATTAAATCCATTACTTTCAAAAATGATCCCGATGTATTTTTAAACTTACATTTAGTTTATAAAAACTATATTTTGAGTTTACCTAGTGTTTTAAATTTATTTGGTATATAAATCGTTAAATTTATATTATTACGACGTTTTTCTTAAAAACTACTCGAAAATTTTTATATCACTCAAATTTCACAAGGAATGTATTTTTACAATCTTTATAATATCATTATACTCTATTTTGATCTATTAAAAATCTCTTTTACCTAAAAACTACCATTTGCCTTACAAGTTACATTTAACTACACATTTACTTACACTTTTCTTACAACTTATACAAGTAAATACATATACATTATATATATAAAAAAAAAAAGATATTTGAGGACAAAGATCCCTAAAAACCGGCAAGGGGGGGGGGATTGCATTAATTTGATTGATAAAGTCTTCTTTGATTATACATACTTATACTCCAACTTCATATCTTCTTCTCATTCATGCACCTCATAACTCAAGTGTTAAAATCTTTTTCTCTCTTGGTTTGCTTCTCCTCCAACCGGCCATAGAAGAATATACAAAGGGATCATCAAATTTTGCTAGTCCAAGTGTTACATCAACCTAGTTTATACTTTTTTTATGGTTTTGAAATAAAAACCAAGGGTATTTAAGTTTAATCCTTGTTACTTTCACCTCATCACTATCACTTGTAAGCATATTCTTATCATTTTTATGTTTCCTCTTCATTTTCATATGTTTCTTTTCATTTTTGGAGCTTATATGCATGTTATGTGATTTATACCATTTATTTCATGATTTTTGAGTTATATATACAATATGGTCATCCTATAATTACTCCCATGGTATTCTTTGGTCTTGATGGTGATTAGGAACCCATGACACCCTAAGAAGGTGTATGGTAGGATTAGGTTAGCTTCGGAGTTGATTTGAAGGGATTAGAATAGGTTTTGTCCGAGAAAAACTATTTTCGATAACTATATTTTGTGTTCTGTCCTTAATTCGAAATTCTGGAAAAACCTACTGTTGGTACGACCTTTTGGCCTTGATATTTAGAAAATACACTTTAAAACGAATCCGTGGCTTTTTGAACGGATAAAAACGGAGTTATAACGAAGCCGTGGTGAATTTTTAAAGTTTGACGACGAAACGTATTATTTTCTGAAAACTCAGCTTGCTGTTTTTACATATTTCGGGTCAAAAACGAGCCTTAAGCTTCACAAATTATTTCGACTTCTCAAAAATATATTAGTTTACTTCGATACGAAGCTAAGGACATATTTTACGTAGAAAACGGATTTAAAACGACAAATATATGCACGTTTTTATAAAGTTGCCGTAACTATTATTTTCTGAAAAATTATATTATTTCTACGATTCAAGTATTTCATTAGCTGTAAGGGCTATGTTTGCGGCAGTTTTTAACCATGATGTGAAACTTTTTGTAACGAAATGTCTTCTAGTAAAATCAAGTTCATCGGCCATATTTTTCAAAACAAAAAGCCGTTTGTCAAGCGGAGTCATAGTAAATTATTTACGGATGTTCAAACATTGGCCGAAACTTATTTTCTGCACACAATTAGCAAAAATCACTATCTTTAGCCCTTATTATCTTTATGATCGAGACCTTTTGGACGAAAACTCCTGAACTGAAACTTCTAGATTTCGATACAAACTTTCCAAAACAGTCGAGTTCGTTCTCTAACGATCGACGTACACCGTTTTACGACTATTTTTCCGGAGCCATTTTTATTGATTTCATGATTTATCCGACGACATTGTTTTGCGACGAAAAGTGTTAATTTCACCAAAAATCATTATAAAACCATTGTAGGATGACATTTTGACGTAAAAACATGTAAGGTCATTTTTGAAGGGTCAAGACGTCAAAAGAATATTTTTCGTCGACGAGTGATATTTTCAAAACCCGCAAATGGTATAAATAACATACGAAATGCATGTATATCATAACGCCATAACTCATTACATATCATAACTCAAGTCATAACATTCATTTTAGGTTGCGGATAGTTTCCGAGCCTCATTTTCGTGCACATCATTTTGTTAGCATATTAATCACACCAGGTGAGTTCATACCCCACTTTTACTCGTTTAAATTCTTATAAACTATTTGGGGCGAGATACATGCTTATTTATCAAAACATTTAAACTCTATTGTTAAACAATATTACTTATACTTTAGACTTGGTGCGTGTTGCGACTAGACTTAAACAAACATCCCAACATTTATATGTTGGAAGGCCATTAATTTGGATACAGCCCAACGTGAGTCGTTGGAGGAACATCCCAGCATTCATATGTTGGAAGGCCATTTTTATGGATACATCCCAACGTGAGCGTTGGAGGAACATCCCAACACGAGTTGTTGGAAGACCCTTGTGGTGACATTTATACTTTTAACTACTTTAATGCGTATATTCATGATTGTCATTCTATTTTAGGCAGTGGGTTGTGAACACACAGGTTGCAAGTTTTGTATGGGCGGAACTTGGAACTGAGTGGATTTACAATGCCTTTGCTGTGTGAACATTTCTCAAAGTATTTTAGATCATGCAATTACAAACTTATGAACTCACCAACCTTTGTGTTGACACTTTTTAGCATGTTTATCTCAGGTCTTAAGATGATAGCACTTCATGGAGCTTTTGGGTCGCATGGCATGCATTGAAGTCTTGTGCTTTTAACAATTACCATTCGACATGTTTTGTAAACTTTTTATGTATTATCAAACCTTGTGATTTCTTGTGGTGTAAACTTTAACTTATTTATCGAATGGTAAACTTTTTAAAACGTCTCATTATAGAGGTCGTTTTCTGTATCCATACTTTGTGCTATGACGTTATACCCCAATGACACTATCGTTCCGCTGCGATATTTTGGGGGTGTGACATGAAATATGAACATAAACAACAAATTAACGCTCTTACTTTGGAAACTCAAAAAGCCAAGGCTGAGTTGTTAACTTGTCAAAAACAGTTCTCTGAGTACAAAAAGCATTCCACGAAACGAATAGATAACTATCTTGAAGAAATTGTCGACTTACAACACAAAATCAAAGAGTTTCGAAATGTTGTTTATAAACATGGTGAGTCAATCACAACTATTCAAAAGTTTACTTTTAAACCAAATCCAAATGGAAATGGACCAATTCTTGCTAATTACAAACCTAAGTTTTCAAACAGAGCATTCAAACCAAATCCTGAAGTTTACAGTGCAGAACATAGAATTGATGATTCAATTATGACTGTTGTTGAATATAATCGCATGGAGGAATTAGATGCAGATGACGAGAGTCGGTCAAAAATGGAAAATGTCGTTTATAACAAACCATTTAACTATTCAAAAGCCGTAACTTTTGTCACACAACAAGATACTTCAAACAAACCTTTGGTTATCACACCAGTTTCTGAAGTTCATCCCCAACAAAATGGTGCACAAATTAATGGTCCTTTACCTTCACTTAGTGAAGTTAAAACAAAAGCCGAAAGTTGTCGCGTTATCAAATATTTTGACACTTTCTTATCTGACCTCAAAATTTTGGAACGTGAGATTGAATTTCATTCTGAAATAAAAGTTGAACATTTTTAATCGCCAATGACGCGAGAACAAAGAGATATTCTTCATAAAAGAATTTTACCCCATGTCAAAAATTTGAAAACTTGTGCATTATATTGGGAAAGGGATTTTCACAAGGAACTTGGTCTCATGAAAACAGTTTTCGAGAAAACAGAAACATCGATTTCAAATACTAAACGTAAAAAGAAATTGTTGAGAAAAGATGTTGATCGACTCTTGGAAAATGTTATCTGTGCTGATATCAATAATCTTGTGTTATTACAATCTGTTGCATATGCATCTGATCATATCTCTGCTGATTCTGTTGATATTGTTGAGAATACTGATAATGTGCCTTAGATCGAGTCTTTAAAAGTTGAAAATGAACGACTGCTAAACGAGCTTTCAAATTCAAAATGTCGTCTTCAATGGTGTCAAAAAGATTGTCAAAATCGTGAACTTTCTTTGCAAAACAAAATCAACCAGTTGCAATCCAAAACGTTTAATCCAAAACTTGAGCAACTGGATGATCAAAACGCGTCTTTGAAATGTCAAATCTCAAAATATGAACAAGAACTTGTAAAAGTTAAAAAGGAATATGGTATCATATTTGATTTACTCAAACAGACTCGTGATGAAGCATCAAACGAACTTGATCATTATCTTGCACACACTAAAGAAGTCATGAATTTTGCTGGAAATCTTCGTTCTGAAAATCAAGATTTGGTGCACACTATTATTAAGTTAAGGGAGATGTTAGGAAAGTATGAACAAGTTCAGCCTAGCATCATTAATAGAATTGCACCTGTAACACTTAGCAAATGTGAACACAGAATGCCTACTGTCAAACCACAAGATACTAATGTGCTTCCCTCTACTGAAACAGGACTAGTTGCTTCTTTTCCAAACGTCCGCACTTCACATCCTAGGAGCAATACAAGGAAGAATAGGAAGTTGCGACCTAAGAAAAGAACAATAAAGAATGCTGAAGCAGAAGAACACCCTAGGACTTTGAATAAGACTCAAGTTGCACCCACTTTAGATATTGCGTCTGACAAATGTAATGGAAAAAGTGTTGTAACGAATGCTAAACCTTTAAGTACTTTTGATATTCAGTCTGATGCTTCTTGTGTTATTTGTCGTAAAAGTATGCTTTCTGATTGCCATGACAAATGTGTTGCTAGAGCTATCTTGTCTAGTTTAAGGAATCATAAGAATCGGAATACCTCTAGGCCCACTAATGCTTCTAAGTCTGTGCTTGGTAAACCGCCCTCTTTAGATTCTAAGAAACGCATTGATGTCCCTATAGCTCCAGTATCACCTCCAAGGACTGTAGTACCACCTAGTGCATTCACTAAGACTAAAGCAAATACTAGTTGGAGATGGCAGAAATGGATACATAATACACTAGGATTTAAATGGATGCCTAAAGTCATTGATGTGTGTATTTCTACTATAACTGCTTCGGAACCCTCTAACACTTCGGGTTCCATATCTACTTCTATTCCATCTGTGTCGTCTGTGTGTAATGCAGGTGATACAGATCATCCTTTGGATTGTTGATGGCGGATGTTCCCGACACATGACAGGAAATCTTAAACTGTTATCAAACTTTATTGCAAAGTTCATTGGCACTGTCAGATTTGGGAATGATCACTTCGCAGCTATCATGGGCTACGGAGAATATATCAATGGCAATATCGAAATTAGCAGGGTTTATTATGTGGAAGGCCTCGGTCACAATCTCTTTTCAGTCAATCAATTCTGTGATGGAGACTTGGAAGTTGCTTTTCGGGATAAAACTTGTTTCATTCGTGATCTACAAGGAAACGATCTTATGTCTGGCTCTCGCAATTCTAGTCTGTACACAATCTCAATGCAAGACATGGTTTCTTCATCTCCCATCTGTCTACTCTCAAAGGCTACATCTACAAAATCTTGGCTATGGCACCGTCGTTTCTCACATTTAAACTTTCAAACCATCACCAACCTTGCTCGACACAAACTTGTTGAAGGTCTCCCGAGATTCCGGTATTCCAAAGATCACCTTTGCTCAGCTTGTGAACAAGGGAAAAGCACTCGTGCTCATTTTCCTTCAAAGGTGGAACACAGCTCTCAGCATGTGCTTCATCTTCTTCACATGGATTTTTGTGGCCCGATGCGCGTGCAAACGATTAATGGCAAACGCTACATCTTGGTAATTGTCGATGACTACTCACGATGGACTTGGGTCTACTTTCTTCGAAGCAAAGATCAAGCTCCACAGATGATCATCACCTTTCTCACGAAAATTCAAGTTCAGCTCCGGAATACCGTCCGCCAAATAAGAACAGACAAATGAACTGAATTTGTGAACCAAACTCTTCGAGAATTTTATGAGAAAGTGGGAATTGAGCATCAGACATCTATTGCACGTACACCAGAACAAAACGGATTTGTTGAAAGATGAAACCGTACGTTAGTGGAAGCTGCAAGAACAATGTTAATCAATGCTAAACTTCCAGATTACTTATGGGCAGAAGCTGTATCAACTGCATGCTACACTCAAAACCGCTCAATGATTACAAAACGCCACAACAAAACACCTTTTGAACTTATCCACAACCGAAACCCGAATCTTAAACATTTTCATGTATTTGGATCCCTTTGCTATCCGAATAATGATCGTGATGACTTTGGTAAGCTCAAAGCTGACATTGGAGTCTTTATTGGATACTGTGAGAATTCTAAAGGTTACCGGATCTGGAATCGTCGTACAAAGCAGGTTATGGAAACGATTCATGCTAATTTTGATGAGCTTACAGATATGGCTTCTGAGTATAACAGCTTGGAACCCGGTCACAACCGTTTAAACTTCCCTCAAACCCCATCATCAGCTGAACCAAGCCCCCAGCTTACTCGTCAACAAATGGAAAAGCTATTTGCTCTACTGTTTTGTGATGACATTGATGAACGTGCTCCAGGTGTATCCGATGTTTCCGCTGCTCAACCTGCTCATACTCTAATACCTGATACACCTGCTACAACAACTACTGTTGAAGAAGCACCACCAGTTGACTCTACAACAACAGTTGAAAAAACTGCATCCAACGACGCTGAACCAGCTGATGATGTTCTTAATGAAGTACCCCCACCTGCATATTTTGATCCAAATGCGTTCTTTAACCAGCTTGCTAATGAAACTGCTGCACTTGATGTTGCGGAATCATCTACAAGCCATTTGAATCCTCAAAATCTGCACAATGTATACCAACATCAAACCTCGACACATCGTTGGACAAAAGACCATCCTCTTGAGAACATTATTGGTAACCCAAATCAACCAGTGGTAACAAGAAAACGTCTTCACACAGATGGTGAACATTGCATTTATGCACTCACTGTCTGCCAATCTGAACCTAAAAACATTAAAGACGCAATGACCAAAGACAACTGGATTGAATCCATGCAAGAAGAACTCAATCAGTTTAAACGTCTTGAAGTATGGGAACTGGTTGAAAGACCAACAGGGGTCTATGTCATTGGTCTAAAATGGATTTGGAAGAACAAATTGGATGCTGAAGGGAACGTAATCAGAAACAAGTCACGTCTGGTGGCTAAGGGTTAGAGACAGGAAGAGGGTATTGACTTTGAAGAATCATTCGCTCCGGTTGCTCGTCTTGAGGCTGTTCGGATCTTTCTCGCGTTCGCAGCTCATATGAATATAACGGTCTTTCAGATGGACGTCAAAACTGCTTTTCTGAATGGGCAACTGAAAGAAACGGTTTATGTCAGCCAGCCAGAAGGATTCGTTGATCCCGAGTTCCCGAACCATGTCTACAAACTGAACAAAGCTTTGTATGGTCTCAAACAAGCTCCTCGGGCGTGGTACGATAAGTTATCATCCTTCCTCATTGCCAATAATTTCACCAAAGGTTCGGTTGACCCAACTCTTTTCATACAATATCACGGGCCACATATCTTAATTGTTCAAATTTACGTGGATGACATCATTTTTGGGTCAACACATAAAAAGTACTCAATCGCTTTTGCAAAACTAATGAAGAAACATTTTGAAATGTCCATGATGGGTGAACTTATATTCTTTCTAGGACTGCAAGTTCATCAATCACCCCGTGGTATTTTCTTGAGTCAGTCCAAATATGCCCTTGAACTGTTAAACAAATTTGGAATGCAAAACTGTGACACCTATGCCACACCAATGGCTCGTACCAAGAAGCTAGACGCTGATTTACATGGGAAATTGGTGGACCCTACCAAATACCGTAGTATCATTGGGTCTCTCATGTATCTAACAGCTAGCAGGCCTGATATTGTGTTTGCCGTATATCTTTGCTCCCGTTATCAGTCGAGACCAACTGAAACCCACCTCTCTTAGGCTAAAAGAATCCTCCGATACATCAAGGGAACCATTAACTTGTGGATCTGGTATCCGAAGGATTCTGGTTTTGAACTAATAGCATTTTCAGATGCTGATCACGCAGGATGCTTAGGTTCACGGAAAAGTACTTCAGGAGCATTACAATTTCTTGGTGATAAACTGGTGTCATGGCAATCAAAGAAGCAGGATTGTACATCGATGTCTTCAACCAAAGCAGAATATGTAGCCATGTCGGCGTGTTTTGCTCAAGTCATTTGGATGAGAACACAACTCAAAGACTATGGTTACGTATTCGACAGAATCCCAATGTACTGCGACAATCGAAGTGCTATTGCGATCTCGTGCAACTCAGTTCAACATTCGAAATCAAAGCACATCGATCTTCGTTATCATTTCATCAAGGACCACGTGGAACAGGGTACTGTTAAATTATACTTTGTGGGTACAGAATACCAATTGGAAGATCTTCTCACCAAAGCCTTAGCTCCTGCTAGGTTTAATGAGTTGGTCCACCGGATTGGTATGCGGTGTTTGACTCAAGAGAAACTGGATGAACTCTTAAAACATTCTTAAAACCAGTCAAACACCAAAACCTCTTTTGTAAATATTTTTCAAAAACAAAATACAAAATTATAAAATCAGATAAAACAACAAAAATATTCTTCTATCTATATTTCTTTTAATATGGCAAGTACAAATCTTTCGTCAACACTCTTATCTTTCAAAATTCAGTATTTTTACGATCAAGTGTTGAGGGGGAGAATGCAAATATTTTACGGTCTCATAAAACCTTGTACTTGCATGTTACCTTTTCACGGTTGTTTCTTTAATAATGGTGGTAAAATTTCTGGTTTACTGACACTCCTCGGACTAAAATTTATAAAAATTCATTATTTTTTAAGTCGAGGGGGAGTGTCGTCAAATTTCTTTCCAAATATCTTTCGTTTGGTAACCAAAATGGAAGTTAAGGGCATTGGATGTAAATGGTACAGGTGGAGGGACTGATTGTGTCAAATGTTCAAAGTTATTTTTAACAAAAGCTTCCACCTAACTCATTAACTTCACTACATTTATTATCTCACCAAACCAATCCTACGCCTAAAATCAATCTTCAAATCCTTAGTCTTGATCATCAATTTGTAAGTGATTATATGTTCTTTGTTATCATCTAAACAAAGGTTTTAAATCTTTTTGAAATCCAACGGTTAGATTTTAACTTAGAGGTGATTTAATGTTCTACGCATAAGCGTATGAACATCAAATCAAGGTTGTGTATTTGTGGATAAAATGAGTGTGTCAAAACGTTTATCTAACATCACTGAAACCATTTTTATCATTAAACATCACCCAGATGCACGAATTGATTGATTTTGAAAACTAGGGTTTATGCGTGAAATTGGGTATTTTCATATGAGAGTGTTTCTGGTTGAATAGGTAGTTGAATGAGGTTGTGTTCATGTTGAATTGATCATATCTAGGCTCAGAATCAACCCAGTAACATTAATTGCTAGCTTATTAAGAATTAGGGTTTATGTTCTTGAAATTTGGGTATTTTTTGATTCGCTTAGAGTTTGATGTTAACACTTGGATAAAACAACTCAATAGGCTTCCTAGACATCCCAGAATCATTTTGGTGAAATTCCTATGGCTAGATAACTTACACGTAAAAATTGAGCCTTAGGGTTTTAAGTCTTACGCATAAAGTATGTTCTTCGCATAACTATCTTAATAAGTTTACATGCTCAAATCTGATAGGAATTGAATGAAGATGTTAATGTTGATGTTATGATGAATTTATTTCAGGTTTTCTATGCTTGAAAATTCAGAATCAAGGTTACTTGCAATCTACGCATAAGGATCGCCTTACGCGTAGCATGTTATGCGTAAGAGAAATCTTACGCGTAACGTTTACGCGTAAGGTTCTACATTGGGGACTACGCGTATCCTGTGAAGGATATGCGTAAACAGTAACCTCTATGCATAAGGTTGACTCTTACGAGTAAGCCTTACGTGTAAGGTTCCATATACGCTTACGCGTAAGCTCTACGCATAAGGCCCTCTTTCCCTACGCGTAATATTTCTTACGCGTAAGTCAAGAACCTACGCATAAGCTTACATTTACGCGTATAATCACTCCTGTTTACGCATAAGCTTGCCATTTCTACGCCTAAGCCTAGTTTTAACCTTAATTATGAATTGTTACGCGTGCAAACTTGTAAATAAATAAATCATAACGCCACGAAACCAATAATGTCACTAATAAGCTTAAATGTTTAATAAGTTGTGAAAAATAAGTGAAAACATGGACTTTAAAACTTAAAGTTAATCAACTCACGAAACTTATCACAACGTCTTTAGACTATTGAACAAACAAGTGACATTGGACTCGTAACAATCATCGACATATCACATTCAATAATTAGACAATAAAACCATCTGTTGACTAACGTAATGTCTTTCGATATGTTGGTTCTTTTGGCTAAATATCTTTCAGATCACGACATGGACGCTCAAATGCAGAATGTAGATGCACCAAATGTTCTCACCATTGCTGATATCTTCCCGAATGGTTTTCCAATGAAGATTGGAAAGAATAACCTCAGAGTTGATTTTGAGAACTTCTTCTGTTCATAATCTTCATGTAAGATTGCAGTGGATATTCTGAGGACTTACCCCTATCAGAACATGCTCACTAACTCTGCTTCTGTACCGGAGGTCTACATACACCAATTATGGCATACAATGCGAAAGATCAAAGGTCAAAACGCTGTGACGGTGACGCTCAATGACAAACAAGTTACCATCACACCAGCAGATTTGAGGGCTATTCTTCTCATTCCGGTCATCGAACCTACTGAATACAATGCCACTCCAACTGAAGAGGTATTTCTCCAGTTCATGATCGACATTGGCTATGACGAAGCTACCGGGGTAATTACAAAGCATTCATATGTCGATCTCAAGAACATTCCCCAGCCATGGAGAACCCTCTACATTATGATCACCAAATCCGTTTCTGGACGTGATAGTGGTTATGAGCATCCCAAGCTCATGGAACTACAAATATTTTGGGCTTTGGTCAACAAGAAAGACATAGAAGTTGAAGCTCTGATATGGGACGATATGATGACTTTTCTTAAAAAGCTTGGCATCAAAATCCCGTATATCAGATATACCAAACTGTTGATCCAACGAGCTCTAGGGTATAATCCTGATATTCCCTTGAGACTCGATGACCCCAAACAACACTCCATGTTGTATGAGCCCACACACTCTGTCAGATTTAAGGACTCTACAACAAAGAAACAAGGTGCAGTGCTACCAGATCACCTTATAACTGATGATATCAAACAACTGTACTCGTACAAACGATATCTGGTAGCAGTTGAAGAAGGAAAAGTAGGTTTTCTCGATGAAAAGTCTGCTGGTACACCTACAAGGAAAACTAGAAGAGGCAGTGCAGGAAGTGTTACAAGCACTGAGAGTCAAAGAAAGTTCCCTAAGAGGAAACCTGGACACAAACGGAAAGTTCCCTCTAAGGAAGACATTCCTATTCCCAAGCCAGAACCGCAACAAAATCTTTTGGATGAAAGCTCTGAGGAAACTGAATCAGACGAAGAGGTCACCTACTCCGAAACTGCAATCGATGACACTCAAACAGTAGCTAAACCTTCCAGTCCAAAAGCTGACCAAGGCAAAGGGAAAACTCCAGTACTTGAGCATGAAGAAGAAAGCTCAGATGAAGAGCCACTGGATACTGACTACAGGAAGAAGTTCAAAATCATAAGACTCCAACACGCTGCAAAAGAGTTCGAACAACAACAAATGCGTGGCCACGGAGGGTCAAGTGGTGGTGTCCAATCTACACCAATTCCTGATGCGGTTAATCAACCCTATAAGGGAACTGGTGCCACCACTCTTGAGCAACAACAAAAGCGCCTGGAGGATTCTATTGATTATGACTTTGAGGAACCAGAAAAGGAAAAGTCTGAGAAAGAAAAAGCTGATGGAGAGGCTGCAGCTCAAGCCAAAGCAGAGGAAGAGGCCCGGATTCAGGCTGAAGAAAAGGCTAAGTCTGGACATGATGATGATATTGATTATGATACTTTTCTTCTAGACAGCCCCGCACGCTCCAAGGAGGAAACCTCTAAGCCACCAAAGGACCCTGAGCCACCTCACGTCTCCTCATCATCAGATTCGTCTTCTCACTCTTCACCTCCACCATCCAAAAGAACAACCAGATCCATATCCAAATCTGTGAAGAAGCCAACGGACTCTTGGATATCTCGAGCAAAGACAAGGATTGTTAAAGCTGTCAAGCAGGTCAGGAAGAAAGATGTGACCAATAAAAAAGTTAGATATACTCGCTGACAACATCAAACGTCTTCATGACGAGATAGACAAGATGTCTAATGAAAGGGAGTACGTCCATAAGTTCATGCAACGTGATCTTCAAGGGGAAATGAACGAGATGATCAAAGGATATACTCACAAGTTCCTTCTTGACATCGTTCCTGGAGTTACAAGGGAGATGTTTACCAGACATCTTTATCCAAATCTCATGAAATTGGTCAAGCAAACAATGCAATCCACTCCGGTGACAATGACGATCAATCCAATGGAGCCTGCAGTTCTCTCTGATGCAGAGTTGATTTCCAAGCTGGTGCTACAAATGGGTAAACGATCTGGAACTTTCACCTCCGATGAAGGTAAATTATTCGAGGCATTACTGGAATATCAACTCAAAACCTCATGCAAGGAGCAAGCTGAAAGGCCTAAGCGTCCAAGAGACGATGATGATAAGGATAAAGATAAAGATAAAGAGCCTAAACGCCTGAAGAAAACTGGTGAATCATCCTCCATGCAACCTCCACCCCAAAGGACTCCAGCTCAACAACGATCTCCTCCACGCTCTTCTGCTGACAAACCTCAGGACTCTGAGTTACCACCCCAGACAGAGAAAATCGGTGATCACTTCGAGTATACTGGTGGTGACGATGAGGAAGTCCCTGAGCCCCAACAACAACCCACCTCTCCCGCTTCATCAAAGAAACCAGCATCCTCATCTAGGCCAAAGAAGAAGAAGAAGTCGCCTAAGGCTGATGTCGTCTCATGGCTAGACAAAGATGACACCGAGTATGACTGGTTCTCTACACTTGTTGATGCTACTCCCGCCCTAACTGATGATCAAGATATGGTAGAAGGTAGTACGTTGGAGCATGCTAAGTTTCTTCAAGAAAAGTTCCGAGTGAAGAAGATGACGAAATCAGAGTTGAGACGCATCAAGAATGAAGCCTTTCAACAACTCAAAGACAACTTGGAAAGTGCTATTGAAGTTGAATATCACCTTGAAAACATAGCACGAGCCATGTCTAACAACATTGATTGGCTCAACCCTGAAGCAAACATTGACTTCACCAGAAGAGACAAGGCTCCATACTACACCGACTGGTCTAGACCTCTACCAACGATTGGCCAACCAGATCAACCTAAGATTCCATTCTGCTACTTCTTCAACAATGACCTGGAATTTCTTCTACACGATAGCGATGGTTCAAAGAAATACGCTACATCACTTACACTTCCGTTCCCGGCAACCATATACTCCAACTGCATAGCCATCAAAGAAAAGGCTACTCACATGTTTTCTAACAGTGTGGAACAGTATGACATTGATGCAATGTATGGGATTCACCATTGGCCGGAACGCCGAAGAATCTACTACAAAAGCTGCCAGGTTCGAAAATCTAAACATGAAGTGCACAGTGATAAAGGGATCGTTGCTGTCAAGCATGTAGCTCTTTCATCTAAATAGGATTACACCTTCCTCAAGAATATTGTAGTCAAAAGACAAGACGAAAGGGACTATGAATTCTGTGAAGCGGACTTTCAGAACTTGTCTCTCAACGACATTGAAGATCTGTATCTTGCCAAGGTACAGGGAAGAATGAGACAATTCTCGACTGAAATTTAACGTGAATACATCAAGTCCTTGCTCATCTTCATCAGAAGCATGGTGATCCAGGAACGTGTAGAAGATTTACAACTTGCTGTTGAATCATATCAGACACGTGTCAACTTCACCAGACCTCAGCTAGAACTTTCTGACATCAACCAGCTTCCACAATACACTCTCGTCAGCAAACCATTCAGAGTAGTTTACCGTAGTGAACTACAACGCAACTGCTTGATGGCGTGTAGAGATCTTCATAAGTTTGGGGATCACACACTGAAGAAGGTCAGGGACGTCTTGGCTTATAGGTTGAAGGCGATACATGAAGGCATTGGATCTCCAAAGCAATGGAATTCTCAGGAAAGACGGGATGTTAAGAGGATCATCACTCGGATCGATGAAAGGTTGTACAGAAGGGACCAGTTCAGAACTCTGGAGAGCTTTGTAGGTGGTCGTCCCAGGATTACTCTCACAGGCTATCAACGCCCTGTTCGCATTCCTGGAAATATTGCTGGACTACCTGGTACCCCTTAAACTGTTTCATTTTATATTTGGATATGTGATTATTTAATGACAATGGCTTGTGCATACATCACAGTGTACAACCCGTTCTTGTAATGAAAGGACCCTGTGGTACGCTTCAGTGCCACAATCCTATAAAAGGAGCGAAAGCTTCTTACTTTTGAGTAAAACTTATCAAAACTTTCATTTTTTCAAAGTTTTGCTCAAAAGAACAAGTACTTCCCCTTATGTTTTCAAAACCTCAAAAGTTAGTATTACTTGTTGAGGGGGAGTATTTGCTAAAACTTTGTTCACAAATTGTTCTTCATGATAATCTTCCTACAAAACTCAAAATGGTCATATTTAATATCAAAACGTTATCAAAAATAACATTTATATGCCATTTTTGAGGGGGAGAAAATTATTGTGATAAGAAATATGTTGATTTGCTATTGAATCGTCGTGTGAAAAGACTTAACCCATGAATTGACGGGATCTGAACAGTCATACATTGAAAAGATTTGTCTTTCAAAGACTTATCCAAGTAAATTGTACCTATTCGAGAAGCTCTTGATAGACATGAACTTTGACGGGTTTGACAACCTTTCGAGGTTTCTCCACACCTTCAAAGTAGTTATTAGAGCTAATTGTCACCTAAAAGCTGACAATGTAACTCTTTAACTATGCAACATAACCGTGTCTCGCGGGGGATTATTTGTCTTGAGTCGATCAATTCAAAAGTGCGTGCTCTTCTCTCACCGTGCAGATTTCTGTCTAAACACTTAAGCACGTGTGGAGGGGGAGTATTTCTGCTTAAAGATAAAACTCTCACAGTGGTACAAAATGTTTTTCATTCACAAACACTTTGAGAGATTTTCAGGAAAATGGTTTTATGGCAACATAGGTTAGTCATGGAGTTATAAGGTGACTAACGTCAGGAATAACCGTCCTATGATCCGCCAGAGCCGGAGGGATCTACCCAAGGACATCACAAATAGTTAGTACTTAGAAGTCCTTAGGTATGATTATAAAAAGGAGAAAATGAGAATCGGAGAAAGAAGGAGTTGAAGAATTAAAAGGAAATGCAAAGAAAGGGTGAAAAGAAATAGCCCTCCAGATTATTCAACTTAGGGCAGACACCGGGTTCAATTCATATGCTACTGGTCGTCACTAGATGACACCGATATTGAAGATAAAAGTCGTCATGGACCCAGTGACGCATGCACCAAACCTTCTTAGCCACTCAAGTTTCTCCCAACAGAAGCTTGTTTCATTCTCACAGGGAACCCTACGTAAACTATCGGCTTTCTCTTAGAGATTGCTGGTATTGAAGAAGGAGACCCTCTCCCTAGTCTCTGCTCAGGAAAACCAAAGTGCACTATTGAGTCTAGAGCCACGAGATTCATCAAAATATCTCTTAGGTACACTTGACAATTCATCGCTTGTCGTTCAACAATAAGAACGCAAGTGATATATTATCGTGTCCTTCACAGATCTTAGCAATCTGTCGAGAACATTTATGAGAGGTTCACATATGTGATCCTCAGTGATTGAATGGAAACTCCTGCCAGGGTCAACATCAAACAGCCCTGACAGCAAGTCACTACGGTAACTCCCCGTGGATTACGCTTAGTGTGTCTCAAACGGTCTAAAGTCGTGAGGTGATGCTTCGGTGTACCTCAGCGACTTATCTCAACTGTAGATGTACTTCGGTACATCGCGTTATCTCACTTGTGGGACTCCAGTTCAGGAACAGCCATTGTGAGAATCAGAGTTGTGTTTTCACACTATGCTGTTAACACTCTCGAAGTTCAAACTTGTAAGTGCTGGAATCCGCTTATCACTAACCTTTCTTATGTTTTCTTCTTATGGAAGCTCTAGAGCGGACTGATCGTGCAGATTCTTCACATGCTCATACCAACATCATCACTAATTGAAGTTCTCTCAAAAGGCAACACAAAGTCAGAATGATTCTTCGTCAAAGTCAAAGAATCTACAAAGTTTAAAGACTAAGAGAACTACATCAGTACTGAAATCCAACGTTGAAGAGCGTGTGAGCATGTTGGAGAAAGACGTGGAGACACTGGAGAAACGAAGCAGACCTGATGCAGACAACAACAACATACTATCACTATCATCACAAAGAACAAAGATCAAAGAACAAAGTAAATATTGACGTCAAAGCAGAATACTTCAAAGGAAACAATTTCTCTACACTGGGGAGATTGTTCGAATCAAGACACTTCTTCTCACAAGAAAGAAGAATGTCAGAAGACGTCAAAGCTACTATTACATCAGCACCTACAACGTTTATCACTCTTTCATTCATCACCAATACTTAGGAGGAGATTGTTGGAATCACTCCTAAACCTTCAACAATCACTCCTAAACCTTAATTCAAGTGTTAGTGATTCATATGTAATAGTTAGCTTAATATGGCCTTTATGCTTATTATTAAGCTAAGGCTTATGTAGAAGGCCCATAAGCCTTGGCCCAAGCCCATAAGAAGGGAAGGAGTCTAGATGTGTTGCCCTAGCTCCTTGCCCTATAAATACCTCTTGTAAACCTTCTATTGAAGGTTGGTTGTTCAATTTATCTTTCATACTCTACACATAACTCTTTTTATTATCCATACGTGTGTGTTTGGTATTGTTCAACCGATCTCTCCTTCATCTATTTCTTCTATTGATGCTTGTGTTACAATATAGGAACCTAACACCTTTGGATCACAAGTTCTTTGTGGAATTTTGTTTCACGACTACTACTGCCCCTTCACTTATTTGATCAGAACTATTTGATAGATATGTGTTTGCATTTATGCCATTCGGAAGCCTCCCTGATCGTTATGGAGTTAAAACATATCTCACAGGTGATAATATTAGTATGTTCATTTGGATTTATCATTTTTTACTGATGCAATAATTTTTCATTTTTTTATTATAGATGTCATAGGAGTTCTTCGAGAATGGGGTCCTCTACAAGATAATGTTGGAAAGAACCACGGTTGTAACCCACAACTCCTCAAAATTGTCATTGTTGATATGAGGTATTTTTTCCTATAAATTAATCAACTATCTACACTTTTATATCACTACGTAGAGGTACAAGCTGTTGTTAACTAAACAAATGCAGTGATGTCAAACTCAACGTTTCATTGTGGGGGAAGATGGCTTTGATGTACGAAGATAGCTTTATCAATTCTATAAAAGATACCAATGTTGTGGTCGTCTTGACGTGTTCAAAGTCGGACCTTATGCAGGTTTGCATTTTGAATTTACATATATATGGAGTACCAAGCATTATCCCATTCAACCAATGTTATCGAGTTTCTTATTACGAATAAATGATATACTAAATTAAGTTACCTAGGTTTAACATAAAAGAAAAAAATGGTTTACTAAAGTATTGCATGGATTGAATCTGAATTTCCCTTTTGTTGCAAAATCTTTATGCTGCAAAATATTCGTTGGTGTTTGATATATTCAACCATATACTAATTTTCAAAAATCTCAGGTGCACCACAACTGACGACGACTGTGTCAACACAATTCCATTTGAACCTTCCGATTGTTGAGGCTGTTGCATATAACAACAGGTGATATTTTTAGCAATGACCAATTCGCTCAATTAGGCAACAACAAAATAGACCTTTAAGTAGACTTATTTCCAACATGTAGTTTACCAGTGTTAGTGTTCATTTGATCCGATCTATTTATAAAATTTTTGTGTCCTCTCTTTTGTTCAAGGCAGAAACTATGTGGCTTGATTTGCTTATTATAGGACCAAAATAAAAATAGCCAACTTCACAAACAACCTCCAGGATAGATTCTGTCACAGAAGCTATTTTGACTACACTATCAGATGCAATGTCACCGTGTTTCTTGAAAATGGCTTCAAGGATCGGCGCATTAATTTTCTTCACTATGTAGCCTTGGACATGTTTCATGCTGTACAAAACCTTTCCAGGCACTCCTAGCTGTATGATATGGATATAGATTAGAATTGGCAAGATGGGCAGAACGGGTAATAAGTCAAATGGGTCGGGTTGGAATGTTAGTTTCTTTATATTTTCGTAATAACCAGATATTGTTATAAAGACATCAATAGTTCACAACTTGAGTTAGTAATGCCAATCTTGACAATTTATTAGAGAGAAAAAAGTAATAATAATAATTCGTAAAGGACACTTGATACATAATTACTGATATTTTGTTGCAGTAGCTGCATTATAGGCATGTAGAATCAAGCAAAGATCTTTACTCTTATGATCTTGCACAACTGCTTCCATGGCTCTGATCAGCTCCTTTTGTGAAATTTATCTTTTTTTGTTTGTTTGTGTGTGTGTGTTTGTTTGTTTGTTAAATTTCTGAAGAGTATATATAAGCAAAATGTGTATCTGATATGTTGATCTTAGTGAAGAGTTAATTGATTGCAAGTTTAAGATTATAAAAATTATAGACGTGGGTTTAAAAAACTCATGATGGAGTAATTAGTTAGAATTTCTTAAAAGTAATTGTATTGACATGGAACAGCTAGATTTGCAGCTAGCTTGTTCGATAAGAATTTGTTTTGTGATTATCCTTTTTCTTTTTAAAGGCCAAATGTTAAGTTATATAGACACGTACACTAATCCCATTCCTCAGCATTTACATTGTTTACATTAGATAAAGCAAGCTGCCACATGAATATATGATTCACAAGCTAGCATTCTACTCCTTATTAGAAGAAAATTACTACTTTTCAAGAAAATTACTACTTGGTACCATAATTTTAATATTTTTTTTCATACTACTTATCACATTTAATTTTTGATTTTATAGGCCTATTCATCCGGTCATCTTTACATCTCCGTATCTTAAGACTGACGAGTTGAAAGTAACACCTATTCCCGAAATTTATAACCGCCTAGCTAATGCGTTGATGTGGTAATTAACTTAATTTTATATGGATTATGTATATGGTTTACGCTCCCAATACTCATAATTTTGGTTTTTTGTTATTAGGGAACAAGGTTTATTGTATATGGAATGGTGATCGGTATCGACTTGAATCATGACTGGAAATACATCCAATGTACCAAGTGCTGGAAGAAAGCAACAATAGAAAACAATCAATATTATTGTGATGGATGTAAAAAAATTGTCACGAACCCCCGTCAAACGTAAGTATACATTTTTAAATAAATGTACCATATTTTTTTATTAACGTTTGTTTCTAACAGGTACAAGTTAGTCATAATAGTACAAGATAACAACGAAGAAATGAACTGTGTACTTTTCAACTCAGATGCCATTTTACTACTAGGCCTTACGACGGAAGAGTTGATTACCAAGTCTATAAAAGAGGTGAATTTTTTGTATGTTTACAAATGGAACTAATACGTAAATATCATATTCAAACTTAATAGATGTGTCATATTGTTTATTTAGGGTGCTGGAAACCCCGATTGGATAGTGGATTACTTTATTGATAGCCTCATTGGTAGGTGGGTTTTTCTCGGAATCAAGATTGACAGTTATAATCTACAACCTACATATGTACGTAGGTACACGGTTACCAAATATTATGGTCATGATGTTAGTGCCTTGAATAAACATTGTGGGAGTTCGTCAAGTTCATCAACACGTATGGTTTACTCAGATGTAAACATACCATCGTCGCTAAATGATTTTAAGATGGCTGACTATGTTATTATTGGTGATGAGAACATGGGATCAGCTATAAACCAGGATGAAGAAAATATGATGGATGATTTTATGTGGGGTCAAGCTTGTGAATTCGAACATCCTATCACTCATATAAAGGATGATGAGGGTCATCTAGCAGCTAATACAAGCTCAATTGAGGTAATTACGAATGACACCAATGGATATAAACCCATCGTCCATGTTGATGTTGTTCAATGTGAACAGAAAGATTTCTTACATGCATCAGATGACATAAAGATTGACATTCTAAGACTCAACTTGAGGATGCTATGGTTGAGGCCAATCAAGTTGATGACGGTGAGGGTAATAAGGTTGTGGTTAGTGAGCCTCAAGCTGATGAGCCTGGTGTTGATGATGCATGAGTAAATCACTTTTAGTCTTTTATATGCATCCTTAAAAGTTTGTTTTCATTATTTATTTGCATGTTTACTTTTATCAACGTACGCCGGCTACTTTGAACTTCAATCATGTTCTATGATTATATCTTATCTTTCTATGATATCAACTGATCATATGTTTACTTTGTTAATTTATGTTCCTTTTTATATTTGTGTTGATAGATAATACATGTTGTTTACATATTCATTCTTAGGTTGTCGTAAAGAAAACACTTAGTTTATTTTTTACACTTGACCCGTGCAACGCACGGGTATTACACTAGTTCTCAATGTCACTAAAACCAATCGATTTTCTTTTTAAATTTTGTTTAAATCAAATTATCTCATGATTTATAACTCATTTAGGTCAGTTTTATATTAAAACTTGCAGTAAATGAGCACACACGCCTATAACCATGGGGCCGCTGCAAAATCGAAGGCCCTGTGCCGTTGAGCACCTTGCACATGCTCAAATCCGGCTCTGATTAACACGTATGCTTATAAGTAACAAAACTTGGATCGTGTTCAAAAAAATCAAAAGTTTGATTGACCAAACAAAAATTATACTCATTCATTAGAAAAACAATTGTACTCCACATTTTTTTGTATCCATTCAATTTGATTTTTCTCTTTATCTAATGGTGCAAATGAATTTAGAGTTTGGTTGCTATTATGGGTTTTTGCTCCTTTCACGAGATGGATCAGTCGACCACTTCTAACACATGCCTCAATTTTTTATTTTTATTTTTGTAAATCGACACAATCGGGTGTGGTGTGTCCATGATCTTTACGAAAGTCACAATATTATGTGCAATCTCTACGGTTATCGGGTGTGAACATTTGTTATGGGGGTCTGAGAAATGCTTTTTCCTTCCAATGTACCATATATCTCTGCTGATGATTTGATTAGGGGTGTGAAATAGGTTTGTGGTTATTGGAATGGTCGCTAGGTTTGGTGTTGGGGCGAGAGACAAACCTTTCTTTCTGTCTCCTCGAAGGATCCTTGTGGCTTACACAATGTCTTGTCATTATTACCCCACTTGGAATCTCGTAGCCGATTTTTGTGTTTACTTCATCGGCTTGTGTGAAATTATGTGCCTTCGTGAATAAATCTTTCATCGAGGCGGGTGGTCGAGTAATGAGGTCTTTAAAGAACCTACCCGGGCATAATCCGCTGATGAATGCTCCTGTCATCATTTCATCTGAGCGATCCGTCATATGCAATTTTTCTTTTCCAAATCTCCCCAAGTAATCCCTCAATGACTCATCTGAGCTTTGTTGAATCCCGAGTATTTATGCTTGAGTCTTTTGGAATCTTCTTTGTTGTAGGAAGTCAGCTCGAAATTTGTCCCCTAGCTCATGGAAACTATTTATACTTCCTGACGATAAGTTATCATACGAGAACTTGGCTGCCCCGCATAAACTTATGTGAAAGAAATGACACCATGCCGATTCCGGGAGTTTATGGACATCCATGGTCCACATGAATATCGTGAGATGATCATCTAAGTCTGACAAACCATCGTATGTCTTCAAGTTCGTTGGAACTTTGAGTACATCTGACATGTCATAATCTCTGATTCGTGCTGGGAAAGGTGACGCCACCAAAAGTGCGTACGTTCTTCTCAATTTCTTTAAATGTGAATGGTTTATTGTAAAAACCAGAGTTGGTTACAAGATTTTGCTTAGGGAGTCCATTCAAGTTATCGGTTATGGTTCAATTTTTCTTAGATGGTTTGCTAGAGATGGCGATTTCTTCCGGTGTTTGTTGAGCAACCCCTGCGAGTAAGCCCTCTAGGTCCAACTGCCATGGATCCATGACGGGAAGGTCATCACTGTTGAAGTGTGACATAATATTAACTTCTTTCCTTTTCAAAGAAAATGCCGAATACATAGCGTTTATTTTCTCGAAATTTTTGGACCACAAATTGCATCACTAGGTCTTCGGAAGCGTCTTCGGATGCATTTTTAGGAGTATGGTCGGGTGTATGATTTTTAGTAGTAGGGTGAGAAATGTTTATACCTGTCATTGGTTCCTTAGGGTCAGACCCATTGGGTCCTCCACATAGGTGTCTATTAGCATGGTGAATGGGTTATCTTTCATCATAGAACACTAACTTTGAGAGTTAATGGGAATTATGTTCGGGGTCCCATAGATGGCGCCAAATGATGATACGTAAATTCATAGGATTCTACGAAGGGTTGTTGCTTCCAAATGCTTGACATTTTTATCTGTATCACTCAATGAAAGAAAGACAGCGTTAGGAGTAACAAGGGACTTTATCCCCGTATTAAGCTCCGATTCCCAAGTCAGATGGCGTAAGAAACAACGTAATAAATCTAAATGGTTTTTTTGTTCATAGGGAGAACTAGATTTTGTTGTGCATTTTATCGAACTTACCAGTGTTCTATTTATAGTGTAAGAAATCAACTAACAAATGAATAATAGCGGATCACATAAGAATTGGGTAAGTATATATTCTTTTAGAATATCTTCCTCATGGCCGCACATCCACTTTTACGCCATGTTATATTTATTTATTATTATCCTTGTGGCCCCCATCTTTACTACGACATTTTGATATGCACCATATATTTGCAAAGCTTTCACACGTGTCATTAGTATAGTTATCATCACACATTTTTAAATAGGATAAAAAAAATACATCTAAAATATGTGATTATTTTTTTTAACATACTTTTCATTTTAATTTTATTTAAATCTCGTGAAATATATAGTTTTAATTTTATTTATAATTTCATCGAACTCTCGCACATATACGATTTTCACTCTCTGATGTAATGAATGACATTTTGCAAGCTCCAGTTACAGATGAGGAAATCTATCGAGCTACAAAGAATCTTGGGGGCCTAAAAGCTCCCGGTGAAGATGGCTTCTCAGGTATTTTTTTATCATAAAGTATTGGCACATAGTAGGAGAAATAGCTACATGTTCGTAAGAGCAGCAATTCGATACTTCTTCGAGATCGGAGTTATGTTGCCGTCTTTAAATGAAACTTTGGTTGTTCTTATTCCCAAGACTCCTGATCCTCATACACTTGATCAGTTTCGTCCGATAAGTCTTTGCAACTTTGTATACAAAATTATATCAAAGATTTTATCAAATCGTTTGAAACCGTTCATGCACACGATTATTTTGCCACAACAATCAGCGTTTATTCCTGGTCATCAGATTCAAGATTGTATGGTGGTTGCTAACGAAGCATTTCACTACATTCGTAATAAAAGACAAGGGAGCCAAAACCTAATGGCTTTAAAAATTGACTTAAACAAATCAATTGATAGAGTGGAATGGGATTTCCTTTTAGCTACTCTTCGGAAATTAGGATTTGGCGAAGTTTGGTGCAACTGGATTCAAACATGTCTTATGTCTTATGATTTAGAATTCACGGTAAATGGCGAATCTGTTGGCATTGTTAAACCACAAAGGGGGCTTTGTCAAGGTGACCCTATATCTCCTTATTTATTCATCATTGTTGCAGATGTGCTCTCACGTCAGATTGCAAAGGCAATGGAATTGGGATCTTTATCGGGTATTAAAATGGCGCGTACTTGTCCTGTTATTTCACACATATTTTTTGCTGATGACTCTATCTTCTTCTTGAAAGCATCTCAAGCTGAATGCGAAGCTCTTATAAGTATCCTTGATGCATATTCTCACGCGTCTGGTCAAATGTGAATAATCACAAGTCTTCGGAATTTTTCTCTCCGAATACTCCTTCTTGGCTTCAAAATGATCTTTGTGCATCCCTTCAAGTAAAGAAAATGGGTCCGAATGATAAATACCTGGGCCTCCCATCAGTTTATGGGCGAAAAAAAGGTGATTTCTTTGGATTTTTACTTGAGAAAGTTCTTCAAAAAATGCAAGGTTGGAAGCAAAAGCTTCTTTCTCAGGCAGGTCGTGAAGTCCTGATCAAGTCCGTTATTCAAGTTATCCCGGTTTATGCGATGCAATGTTATCTTCTTCCTAAGGGCTTCTTAAATAAGCTGATGGCATATGTTCGACGTTTTTTCTGGGGCGGTGATCCACATACACGTCATATTCACTTGAAAAACTGGGAGAAACTATCTGAGCCAAAAGTTGACGGGGGTCTTGGTTTTCGTGATTTAGAAGCATTTAACACATCTCTTCTCGCAAAGCAAGGTTGGAGACTTCTTATGAACCCTGGTGCGTTTTGGGGAAAAATTCTTAAAGGCCTCTACTTCCCGAACTCTAACTTTCTTGTAGCAAAGCGTGGTTCTCGGCCATCATGGCTTTGGACTAGTTTGCTCCATGGTCGTGACCTTTTACTACAAGGTGTTAGATGGCAGGTCGGTAATGGGAATCACATATCTTTTTGGACTCAAAAATGGGTTCCCTATAACGCAGAATTTTATGTTTGCTCTCCTATTGGACCCTTTTCAAATTCCAGTAGCGTAGCTGATTTCATCCAAAACGGTAAATGGGATGTTAGGAAGCTGTGTCAGCATGTTTCAAGCACGGAAGTTCAATCCATTATCAAAATTCCTATATCTTAAAGTGGTTCTCCTGATAAGCTTGTGTGGCACTTTGAATGTAAAGGCCAATACACAGTTAAATCTGGTTATAAACAAGCCCTTTTCTGGAGGAAAAACGAATATTCAAACGCGGAATCGAGCTCTAATCAATCTTCTAAGTTTTGGACGAAATTGTGGAATATTCATGTGCAACCAAAAGTTAAGCTATTTTTCTGGAAAGCTGTCTCTAATCCTGTTGCCACAATGGATAATCTCTTCATCAGAAAATGCTCGCATATTCCTACTTGCCCGATATGCCAATCGTGTGTGGAAACGATCGAGCATTTACTTTTTGAATGTGCCTGGACTCGCCCAATCTGGTTCGGTTCCTCACTAAGTTTGTGGTCTATACCCTCAGGTACCAACATTTATCTTCGCATACAGAGCTTTATTGATTATTCTCATTCATCTAAAAAGGTATCTCGCATATTGTCTATTGTGGCGAGTATTTGCTGGTCAATTTGGAAAGCTCGAAATTCCTTTGTTTACGAACATGTAGCTATTTCTCCCCATTGCACCTTGGCCTATGTTAATGCTCAAATTCTCGAATTCCATAGGTTTGTGGTAAGTAAACAAGCATCAGGTTGTAACAGGTCAAACTCACAGTCTTCTCCGCGATGGATTCCCCCCATGGCTCTTTGGTGAAGATTAACTGTGATGTTGCCTTTAATAATTCTACAACTGCTACTGCTATCGTGGGACGTGATTCTTTCGGTTCCATATTACACGTATACGATACGCCTTGTCATGCTTTATCTCCACTTCATGCCGAAGTCTTAGCAATACACTCAGCGTGTCATCTTGCATCATGTCGTGGCTAGTACCATGCAATTGTTGAATCAGACTCAAAGGTATCTATTTCCCTTCATCTACAGAAAATGTCCCACCATGGAGCATTGCTGCTCTTGTTGCTGATATCCGTTTCTTGTCGAAGAACATGCACTTGTCATTCTCGTAGACTAGTCGAGACAACAATCAAGTTGCTCATTGCGCTGCTCGTTTAGCATTTTCTTCCACTTTTTCTTTTAGTTGAGATGTTTGTTTTCCGTTTGAACTTACCTCGCTAGCGAGAATTGATGTGTACTGTTCCTAACTTTTATATGTTTTTATATAAGTATATTTGTTTAAAAAAAAAAAAAAAAAAAAAAAAATCTATTGATAAAAAAATACCATGGGCCCTACATTAGTATTTTGAAGACATGTATATTCCAGAATCTTACAAACACCTTTTTGGTCATTATTAAACACACGTCTGACGTCACCCTAACTCTTTTCCTCTCTTTTTGTTTGTTTGTTTGTTAACACTTCTTGTTCTTGTCTTCCCCGTAACCTCATGACATACACTATATTCACCAACAACCGCAAATATTCACATTTTTCGGTACAAACCATTTTTTTCTATCCTCTATTATATACATATACATATACAGAATAATACTGTTTGATGTGATAAGTTTATACGTACGACATTTTGGAGCGATTGATTATCTAATAGAGATGAATGAGAGTGATGACATGGACAGAAGGATCAAGATTGGCGTTTGCGTTATGGAAAAGAAGGTGAAATGCGGATTGGAGGTTCTGTTTCTTTATGCTTTTGTTTGTTTCGTTTTTTCGAAGAATTCGTATATGGGGATGGATGATTATTTATTCGGTTTTCTTGTCTTTGTATGGCGGTGATGGTATTTTAGGCTTTTTCGGCGCCTATGGGGGAAATATTGGAACGGTTGCAAGCTTTTGGTGAATTTGAGGTAATGCTGATTAGATAAATCGTTTCGTCTTCAATATAGGATCGAATTTTAAATAACATGCAAGTAACTGATGTATTTCATAAAGTTTTTACTCATTTCATTTTGTGTCGTATGCTCGTGTAGATCATCCAGTTCGGGGACAGGGTTATCCTAGAGGAACCAGTAGAGAGGTACAATTTTTATTAATCGTTTTGGAGAATCGTTTCTAAACTATATAAGTTTGTACTGTTGATTTCTGCGACGTCTATGTTAATCACTGTTAAGTATCATTGTGAGTAGTGCTGCACACTACATGCTAATCAGCTAATGAAAAGTGTGCCTTTTTACTTTTCATTTTGAACTCTCTATGTTTACAAGTTAGTGCACCCGTATCATATATGAGTTAGTTATTATTCACTGTGTGTGCTGTCTGGAACATTTCTGAATACTTTATACACCTCAGAAGTTGAAACCACTAGAGGCAGTAGGCAGTCGTTGGCGTTTTTTCATTGTTGAATCCTTGGCAGCTTCCATAGCTTCTGAAAGATTATAGCCAATCATCATATGTTTGGAGATTCGATTGAATTTTTTACTGGCCCTGATATGACAAATATTATACACCTTCCTCAAATGAGTCTTTCATTTTTGTGTTTTCACTTATTACTTTTACAGTTTTACCATTAGGGGATAATGTATATGCCAGATAGGACGCTGATCTCCAGAATTAACAATATATGATTTTGATATTGTAAAATGTACGTTGTTTCCATAAAAATGGGAGTACGGCAGACATATAAATGTTTTTTTACATGCAATGTATCATTCTTTTTGGAGTTCTAACACTAACTTTAGTATTTCAGGTGGCCAATATGTGATTGCTTGATTGCTTTCCATTCTTCTGGATATCCGCTTGAAAAAGCTGAAGCGTATGCTGCATTAAGGAAGTATGTCTCTTCTTCCTTTCTTTTTACTTTAAGCACTAATTTAAAATGATTTTCATAGATCTTTTTTAGCATTTTGAACTAGTTTTAGACAAAAGCTGGTTCCTCTGTAATAATATGATAATATCATAACTTAACTTTATCAGTCACTGTATTTCCTCTGATGACTACTCTTTGGCTGTGTTAGGTACTTTTTAACATGTCGATTAATGCATAGTAAGTAGACACATGTTATTTTATTGTTTCTCCTGTTATGTATCCCTCTTGCGCACATGGGCAAAATAGGCATGCACGAAGTATTTCATATATCTGTTGCAGCGTACAATTTAATCTTAATCTGACTGATGATGCTGAAGTTTCTGTACACCTTGTGCTTAACATGAGAGACACATGGCCTCTGTCTGAAGTTCGTGTTGTCTCTAGAAATTTTCCATGGTTTTCTGGTAGTATCTGTCCCTATGAGAAGTTTCATATGCCTATTTCATCAGCATCTCTGACAACACAGCCTTCCTGTCGAAGCTGGTTATCATGTTACCGTTGCTCTCTTCCTTTCAGGCCTTTCCTTGTAAATGAACTGGAACAACAACACCTTCTGCATGACAGGAGGAAAGTCTATGAGGTATCACTGTTATATCTGTCACATTATACAAGTTTATTGATATACACAAACTCGTAATATTCTTACTGCTGTAAAGAGATGGCTCCTTGCCTGTTAAGGGATTTAGGGAGGTGGGAGTTGATTGCTATGTGTGGTTAAGGAATCTTTTCTCTTCAGAACTTGAGTAATTGAAAGCCCGTTTATTTCAATTGATAGGGTTGAAATATTTTTGACAACGAATCAAGGACGACCTTCATATTACAAATTTGATTCATTGGTTGTCATAGTAGGTTAATAACTTAAGCTAATCAGGTCCTTTCGAGCATGAACCCATCAGTCCAGTTTTATATATATGCTTTATAAAAGAAAATGTTTGCGACTACAGAAGCTTGTTGTAACTTCTTGGATTTGGATTTGTGGGATGAATCTAGTCAAACTTCTTGGGTTTGGCAATTCTTCACCTAGCTAGATACTTGGATGCAATACATAAGTACTGTTAAGAAACCCAGTTATCATCCAGTCACCAGAAGTTGAAAATTTTCTGAGCTTTTCTCGAAACCGCAAAAGGCACTTGATTTTTGTAGGTTGAGGTCAAACTGGCTAAATCAATATTTTGGGAGGGTCATAGCTTTTTCTCTAGTAGATCAGCACAGAACTCATCTGTGCTCATTTAAACCATAGTTTATTGGCATTTATGAGTTTGACAAGATCCATAACATTGTTCTTATTATTGCATCTCACTCTTCTCTATGCGTTTTCAGGTATCACGAATATTTTGCCATTTTATTTTAGTAGGTCGATCTGTTGTGGGTCTTATTTTTATGTATAAATTGTCTATACAACAGTGTCGGTCTTATATGTGATGTTTCTATGTTCCCTAAGAGAGGGAACTTTGTTCCGCACATTTGTTGTTATCAGTAACCAATCCCATGCTTACTGATGGAGGTTTTATTTTCTTTTATTTCCAAATCATCCCGTCGGTTGAAACTTCAAGTGTCTTGAACTGTATGGTATTCCTGTTCCACGGTATGCACTTGTAAATAGAGAAAGGCCATATCAAGAGTTGGATTATTTTGTTGAGGAAGAAGATTTTGTTGAGGTTCATGGGCAGCGATTTTGGAAGCCTTTTGTGGAGAAGCCCATTCATGGTAATCTTTACAGTATTCTTTCCCATATGTTTTTACACTTACCATGTAAGCTTTTTTGTCCTTCCATGATGTTATAGGCCGACTTTTAGAGCATATTTATTTGTGAATAGTAAAGGCAACCTGTATTAATAATATGTCTCTTTTTTTGGGAACAGGCGATGAAGTTACTACTTATAATTGACCCATATACATTCTTGTTTCTATTATTTTCTTTTCTGTAATCTATCCAAGTTAGGTTATGTGACGTTCTAAGCAAAAAAATTTATTTGGTTACTTTTTTACAAGTTAGATTATGTGAAGTTCTAAGCAAAAAAATTTCTTTGGTTACTTTTTTTAAGGTGACGATCATCGCATAATGATCTATTACCCCAGTTCAGCAGGAGGTGGAATGAAAGAATTGTTCCGGAAGGTCAGCTCTCCAAACTGAAACTTCTCTGGTGTTTTTGAACTCAGAAACTTACATATAACATAAAATGTTCTTTTTTTTACATAATTATTGAAGAGCCACGTGAGCTACTTCTTTACAGATAAGTGATGCACTCCGAAATGTGTTGGTCTTTGACCTGCTGTGTATCTTTCATATCAGACATGGTCTGGAAATGTGCAGATACTTATATTATATGTTCTCTTTTGTAATTTTTTCTATCCAACTTTAGTAGTTAAACTGTAGTAGCTAGTGTGTCATAATCATAAAAGGTATATGTTGCAGGTTGGCAATAGATCAAGTGAGTTTCACTCTGAGGTTAGAAGAGTCAGACGTGAGAATTCCTATATATACGAGGAATTTATGCCAACTGGAGGAACAGACGTCAAGGTTATGTGCATTCTTATTTTCATGGAAGTTTGCTACAATATATTTTATCTTGACCATTTAATCTAAATATACATGGCTAATAATGTGACATCTATATCAGTAGGATTCTGACTTCATAGATCCTCCTCGTTACTAAGGATGCCCTATTATCATTGTAGGGGAAAAAAAAGAAAAAAAGAAACTCTTCCACTTTTCCTGATGCCCCAAGGAAAACAAAAAAATAGAGGGAGAAATAGCAAGGCATATGTTTCATGCCGTTGTCTTGTGTCATGTGGATGATAAACCAGTAGACCTCACTTTCTCTTGTTCTCTTATCAGCTTGTCACTGTGTCACTAATGTCTTTTCTTAATAATTGGTTAGACAACAGAATCTGTATCATCGATTTCTTTCATGTTTTTAGTTATTGGTAAAAAAAAATTAACTACAAATTATGAAATAGTAGACAACTTATTGATCAGAATGCATAGTTAAAACTGACTATTGGTTGCTATAAGATCGTTCTTATATCAACAACAAAAGTCCACTTTTGTTCAGAAGTTCTTACTATTGTTATAATGCTTATGCGGATTTTTTAAAGGATAGATCATAGAAGGTTGTCAAATAGTATAAATACACAAATCATTTTGCACTCGTACTAAAATTGCTGGGATGTTGTGTTTAACTGCTATCTAGTTTTTACCATATACACCTATATGCTCAAGGTTTTAATAATAATAGAATACCATTCTCGACCAATTTGGGACTCATAGGTACTTGTGATCAACAATAGCATTGGTAGTTTTGTACTTTTGTTACTTACACGAGAGTTTGTGTGTTCTGTGTGATATGGGCTTAACTTTTAATGTATGTATTCTGTTACCCATGACATCTTGCTTAAGAGAAAAAGTAATATATCTTGCTTATTGGTGACTTTTCGTGTAGTAGGTGTATACAGTTGGCCCAGAGTATGCACATGCTGAAGCCAGGAAGTCTCCTGTTGTTGATGGCGTGGTTATGAGAAACCCTGATGGCAAAGAAGTAAGTGATATGCGCATCATAGTTTGATTCTTTCACTCTTTCTTACCATATTTTCCCTTTTTTTGTTCCAAAAACAATTGCTAAGCTCTGTCATCGGCATATTTTGAATATTAGCAGTATTTTTCGAACATTCTTTTGGCTATAAAATGCGAAATCTGGTTTACATATACCCTGTTCCTATCTTCAGCTTAGGTTAACTGAACTATCCATGTAAATGCTGTATCTTTTGTAGCAGTGACACGAATAAATTACCTCTATACCTTCCAAGATGCATGACACTCTGTTCTTTTGGAAGGATATATGGTTCCTACATGGCTTGAAAGGTAGTTGATGGCTTTTATCATGAACTAAGGATAAGTTACACTAAGGAAACTTGCATGCACACAGCAATAATATTTATTCTATTATACATGGACAATGCATGAACAAAATTGTCACTTATAAAGCTATTTGAAGCTTTGCTGATCACTTGCGGGAGTGTTTTGATAAATACACTTGGCAGTAATTTAGATTTGTTATATTTGGCAGGTCAGATATCCTGTGCTTCTTACGCCCAATGAGAAGCAAATGGCAAGGGAAGTTTGCATGGCATTTAGGCAAGGGGTTGGTTATTCTATCTTTTTATTGGCCATCATGAGTTATTGTGAAATCTTTTATTCTATATTCCAGAAATTATTCTCTTCACTGGTTGCCGACTGCCTGACTTTATAATCTTCTCTTATTTTGAAACATTATTTTATGCTAAGGTTATCATTGATTAGGACCATCAGCATCAGTTGTCACTTAGAGATTTACTCGCTTAATTCTTTACCCATTGATTTTGTGGTGGGAGCCACTCTGACGGTTATCATTCTGCAGACAACGCAACTTTATTAAGAAAAAGTATACATTGTTAGTTATGGGGTGTCCAAAACTTCTTAGAATAGATATTGTCTTTAAGTACCATTGAAAAAGCACATATAAGTTTGTGAGCATGCATAATTGCATTTTCAGTAACCAGAATTAGTGATATTCCGTTATCTGCTATGTTGATGTGAATGCAGGTGTGTGGGTTTGATCTCTTACGCTGCGAAGGTCGTTCATATGTATGTGATGTGAATGGATGGAGCTTTGTCAAGAACTCCCACAAGTAAATTGTTAATTATCTTTAACACGAGTCATTAATTTCTTTTGTAATACTTAAATGTATTATTTCAACCTGGAGTTCCATGTCTAATTATTTAAGGAGCATGTGGGTATGGGACTTCCTTATGTGTACTTTTTGATAAAGGCCAACCCTTCTTTGTGCTCCATCGGATAGTAGTGGGAAAGAAAATTTACACAGGCCAGATGGTACATCTTGTAGTTGGTCGTAGGTTGGCAGAAGAGCAATGTAGTATAACTTGATAGGTGAAATAAAATGTGCGCAAACCCAACATGGTCAATTATTTGCACATTTGATTATTTTCGATATTATTCAAGAGAATTCAAGCATTCCACATAGGCTGTTTTGTTAAATGTATTTACGTTTCACATAGACTCTAGCATGCATTTTTCTTGTGGTTGTAAACATTCTATATAGTTTACTTGTCAAAGGGTCCTCTGTATTAGCTTAGCAAGGTCTCCCTTGAGCCCTAAAAAAAATTTGAAATCATGTTTTTATATTAGAAAAAATGAAATGCTATGATTGTCAGAATAAAAGCTGAATACAGTGCTTAAGTAACAAGGGAATCTGCCACTAGATTAGGTAAACGGTGCCTCCATAAATTAAGCTGTACGTCTTAACGGATGTGAAGAACTTAGTTTCGATTTCTTTATGATGTAGATCATTGTCTCACACTCACACTGGGGATTAGAAATCACAAGACTGTCGCAATTGTTAACACCTATGAATTATTAGATTCATAAATGCTATGCTTCATTATTGTTTTGTTTTCACCATGCTTTTTTAACTACAGATATTATGATGATGCCGCTTGTGTGTTAAGAAAGATGTTCTTAGATGCAAAAGCTCCCCATCTTTCAACAGCAATTCCACCAATTCTACCCTGGAAGGTCAATGAGCCATCTCAACCTTCTGAAGGACTAACACGTCAGGGAAGTGGGATCATTGGTTCATTTGGACAGGCTGAGGAGCTACGCTGTGTAATTGCTATTGTTCGTCAGTAAGATTTTAATGTTTGCTTTTTTTTAAGCATTTGGTGGCACTTGCTCTTCTTCTCTAAGCATCTGTTTATTGTTGGCAGTGGTGATAGAACTCCAAAACAAAAAGTGAAGTTGAAGGTTACCCAGGAAAAACTGTTAAACTTGATGCTTAAGTACAATGGGGGAAGACCTAGAGCTGAGGTGCTTTTATATTGGCTGTATAATGTTCTTTTTTTTTCTTTTCTTTTTTTTTTTTTTTTTTTTTTTTTTTTTGGCTTTTGATATCAAGTTATACATTACACATTGCCTTATCTTTTCTTTTTAATAAATCTCTGCTGCAGACAAAACTTAAAAGTGCAGTCCAGTTACAGGACTTGTTAGATGCTACACGCATACTAGTGCCTCATACCAGGTATTGCTCCAGTTTCATAGCTTCTTCTCTGAATCTATGTTGTAAAAAAAACGTCAATTTTGTTTGATAGAATTGCGTTTCTTGACCTCTTTTTCCCTGATCACCATGAGTCCTTTTCTCGATAAATATTTTGTAAGTAAACATGATCTTCTCAACACAAAGTCCTAATCAGGTGTTTGTTCTTACCTCTTTCCCATGCTTTCGCTCCCGGTCTCCCATGCTTCCTGACATAAAGACTGGGTGGAGAGTTAAGGATAGAATGTCACATGCTGGTAATTTGCCAGTTATCTTACTCAGCCGTCTGAATAAAATATTATACCCTGGACATTAATTAAACCCTGTTCGCTCTTCAGTTAAAAAATAATAATCAAGTATTATAAGCTATTAGAGTATTTTCAGTTATAAGTCCTTAATAGACTCCTTATTTCTGTGTGCTCATCACAATTGATCTGTATGTATTTGTAGAAGTTCTTATGTAGTTGAATATTGTACCTTTCTGGAAACATGGTAGCCTCAGTCTATTAATTAATTGCCACGCTGATTTGCTGATTTCTTATTATTCACTGTTATTCAAGATGCGTAACTTTTCTAATTTACTTTTTCAACAAAATAATGTTGTATACTAAGGAGGTAGTCTGTCTTGGAAGTGACAGTGAAGCAGAATACATTGAGCATGCAGAAAAACTACGCCAAGTTAAAGCAGTTCTTGAAGAGGTTTACATCTGAATTTATCTTTTTAAATTTAGTTACATATGTATTTCTTTCTTCCTTATTCGTTCGTACCGAGTCTCAGGAGTTGAAACTTCACGAGTTTATGGACGACTCGTTATTGGAAAGGAACAACTTAACTGATAAACCCCAGTTACTAGGCTGGATGCAGTGTCTGCTACTAGCTAGAAAGCTAAATAACCATGTTATTTGCCTTACAATGGTCTTGTGTTGACCCAATAATATAAATAACATTTTGTAGATTTAAGAGAGCTTCTCATGTTTATTCTAAATATTACATTATTATCTATAGGGTGGTCATTTCTCTGGCATATATCGGAAGGTGCAACTGAAGCCACTTAAGTGGGTTAAAGTTGCCAAAGGGGACACTGAAGAGGAACGTCCCATAGAAGCATTGATGGTTCTTAAATACGGGGGTGTTCTCACACATGCTGGTCGAAAACAGGTGATTACTTTTTGAAAATGCCCTATATATTTGGATATTGTCACATTATATGATATTCTGTCTTTGGTAATTGTTACACAAATAAGTGGTATTACTGCACACGAGGACCTTTTCTTATTTCATTTTCATTGATGATGTTTGCTCGTTCTTTTGTATTGTCAGGCGGAAGAACTGGGGAGATATTTTCGCAACAATATGTATCCAGGTTAATATAATTTACTTTCTAGTTGTAACTTCATTCTTGAGCTGATTTTGCGAAAGTTTATAAGTCTTTGGGTAGATTGTCTTGCCTTGTAGCCTTCTCTTTTTAAGGCATGCCCCTTTGTAAATTATTGTAAGTTATAAGATAAAAAATTGGTAATGAAACAAGCAACTTCCTTCCAGCCAGCAATGTATGAGAGACTATATATAATCTTTATAATATGTTTGTTAGTACAGTTTCCTCAAGACGAGCTACATATGTTTCTCGAGTGTAGTATCATATATTCTCTTCCTCCACCCTCTCACCCTTTGTCTCAGGTGAAGGTACTGAACTACTTCGCCTCCACAGTACGTATCGGCATGACCTAAAAATTTACAGCTCAGATGAGGGCCGTGTGCAGGTATCACTATAATATGCATATAGCTCATTTGGTGCTTAAAGTTCACATGTTCTTTTCTGTCATACAACTTCTTTAAATTTATAGATCACATATTAATGTCTTCCTTGAACTATATTACTTATCTATTTGATTGTCAACAATATATTTGTTTTGACGACTTTGTGTACTAAATATCTGCTGACAGATGTCAGCTGCAGCATTTGCCAAAGGACTTCTAGACTTGGAAGGACAGTTAACACCAATCCTGGTTTGTCACCTTGATAAGTTCAATTGTGCATTTTGATATTCACTACTACTAAGGCAATCAAACTCCTTTTCAAGGTTTCTCTTGTTAGCAAGGACTCTTCAATGTTAGATGGACTAGATAATGCAAGTACCAAGATGGTAGAAACCAAGGTATATTTGCTCCTTTATCCAAATAGTAAGGTCTTATGCTTCATCATAGAGCTAGTAGTGAAATTTTGTGAGAACCATGAACATTGTATGATGTATATGTTTGTGGAAGTTCTATCGCCTTACATAATCTAGTTATCATTTTTTGATTTTGCCATTCAAACATTTTGGGATTCCTTTGTCCAAATTTTGTTGTTATAGTGGATCCGCTACCATTGTTTGTTTGTCACCAACAATATCGTATTAAAAAAAACTCAAATCATTACTTCAAACAAATGTATCTTTCTTGACATGCCATGAAAATTACTATGTTTTACATTTTTGGAGAATTGTAAAATTAAGATTTCAGATTTTCTAGTTATCATTGATACAGATAATTGGTTATACGGATTTTGGTCCAAAAATTCCATGTAACATCTAATTATTGAGGGGAATTTTGGCTCTTTTGTGCACTTGAATAGTAGACAAAATGTCAAAGAAACACTTTTGCTAGGGGTAGGCATGACCCCGAAAGGAAATGTGGACAATAACTTTGGGACGGAGGGAGTATTAACTTCAACATAATTAGAATCCATTGGATGAATTCCACCTTCTGAAATTCATAAGTGCGTGTATGTTCTTATCCACTTTACAGTGTGAATGTAATAAAAATCAACTCCTTTGCTTGTGATTCCGCTATAATAACTGAATTATAGATCTCATTTCAAACTACTTGAACAGAACTCACATGGTATGTCATCATTGCCGCCTAGCTTTTTTGGCTTCATATAAATTTGTTGTACTTTTGCAGGCTCTATTGAATGAGTTAATAACTTCCGGGGCAAAGTTAGTCCAGACTGATGGATCATCGAAAAAACCGTGGATGATTGATGGCGCTGGAATTCCTCCAAATGCTTCTGAACTTTTACCTGAACTGGTAAATGTTTTTACTGTTGCTGTTAAGAATATTCTGATGTAAACAGAACGCACTGTGACGTTACTTCCATTAAGCATCAAACCTATGTACAGTTTTTAGTTACATAAGAGCTCCATTACAAATCAGATTATGGCTGACTTGATATTAGTTTCCGTAATGCTATCAGGTCTGTGGAAAAGAAACATAGGTTTCAGTTTACAAACATTTACTTGCTTGTAGTAGCGATGAAACAGATTTTCAGCATAATGGATTAATAATGAAATTTGAAAAAGAAATTTATATCCAACAGAATACAATAGAACATCTTAAATGATGCAAACATAACATGGTCCATTTAGGAATTATGCTCCTTGAATTGTTATATAATGCTACTTTTTGGCACTTCTTGACATTCCGAATGTGGTCGGCTAAGAACACGTAGGTGAATGGCTGTACTTAATAGATGAAGACGTTTACTTTTTAAGTTAATTAGGGGTTAATCCCTTCTGAATGTTTTGCTCTGCGTATCCTACTGACTTTCAAAATTTAATAGGTGAGACTGACTAAAAAGGTTACTGAGCAAGTGAGACTCCTTGCAAAGGATGAGGATGAGAAGCTTACAGAGACAACTTCATATGATGTTATTCCTCCATATGATCAAGCAAAAGCACTTGGTAAGACAAATATAGATGTTGATCGCATTGCTGCTGGGTTACCTTGTGGGAGTGAAGGCTTTCTTCTAATGTATGCACGATGGAGGAAACTGGAAAGAGACCTCTATAATGAACGCAAAGAGTAAGATTTGAATATAAATAACAACAAAATAGCACCTGTTTAATTTTCTAAACTAAATTCTTGCATTTCCTTGAGCAGAAGATATGATATTACTCAAATTCCGGATGTTTATGATTCATGCAAGTAAGTAAAGATCACGCATTCTGGTTTTATTATTTGTTCTTTAATCATTTTGCCACAAGTGCCTTCTATCTAACTGGTTGCATTTCTCGTGTTTTTCTTAACTTTTGTATATGAACCCTTCACAGGTATGATCTCTTACATAATGCGCATCTTAACATAGAGGGCTTGGATGAGCTATTCAAAGTTGCCCAGGTACAAACTTGGTTCTAAAGCACATATCTCTTTATAATACAGTTTATCGTTATTACAGTATTCCTAATGCTTTCCATTCCTTCAGTTACTTGCAGATGGTGTTATCCCCAACGAGTATGGTATCAATCCAAAGCAGAAATTAAAGATAGGATCAAAGGTAAAACGTACTTCTCCTTCCCATTTGAGGTCAATAACTTAATTTTATGGTTTGTACATGTTTTGGTTGTTCACAAATGCAAGTTGGAATGATATCCGATTGTCCATTCTTGTCTTAAAACTGTCAGTATCACGTGTCAAACCCTAAAGGGGTATCTTTTTGGCTGAGTTTGCTTCAATACTCATTATATCATGAATAGCAGTTGATTTACATGACCCTTGCATACTGAATTTTCTAGATTTGCCATCGTTTGTTGGGAAAAATTTTGATCGATCTGAGGAATACACGTGAAGAAGCCATCAATGTTGCAGAACCGAAAAGTCAGTGTCAGGACTCAACCTCTATTGCAGCTGTTAAAGAATATATAGATTACCAACAAAAGAATGTGATCAAGAATGAAGAATCAAAAAGGACCTGCCTCGCAGGTGAAAAGTCCACGGATCAGGATGACGACGATGACAAAGAAATTAAATATCGCTTGGATCCAAAGTGAGTATTTTCTTTTTCATGTGTTTCTTTCTTAAGCATAGACTCTCAGTTGTCTGGCCGGTTGACATAATTTCTTGCTTGATGTTTCCATTTTCATTTCTGTAGATATGCTAATGTTCGGACACCAGAAAGACATGTTCGAACTCGCCTCTACTTTACGTCGGTATGTAAAATCATCTTCACATTTGTTATAGTTATCACACATTTGTTTATGGCTGGCATGAAATAATATGCTTGTGATGCCTAAAATCAATCAGAGTTCCAACTACCTTTAATTGTCTTCCTTTTACCAAAAACAATGTTCGTTCACTTATCGATTTCTTGTATAAATCATCTTTCATGTCTTATACGTTGATATCCTTGTTAATGGCAGGAATCGCATATTCATTCCTTGATGAATGTGCTTCGTTACTGTAACTTGGACGGATCTCTTCAAGGGGAGGAGAGCCTAGTTTCTGATGGTGCTTTGGAACGCGTACTGAAAACTAAGGAACTTGACTACATGAGCTATATCGTGTTGAGGATGTTCGAGAATACAGAGGTTGGTTAATTCAAAACCACTAGTTTGCTTCTCTCTTTAAGTGTTTTGGTTTGAGATGGATCACTTTATAATTAATTATTTGATTTTCATTGCCGAACATGAACATTACAGGTGAATTTGGACGACCCGAAAAGATATCGTCTCGAGATGACTTTTAGCCGTGGGGCTGATCTATCGCCCTTAGAGGTAAACAGGCAAATGATGCATTCTAATAAATATCCTTAATGTGATATGTCTTCTTATCACTCTTGCAATTCAAACATTTTTTAGACTTGTTTACATTTGATGGATCTTATTGGCAGCAAAATGACCTTCAGGCATCTTCACTGCATCAGGAGCACACATTACCAATAATGGGTCCAGAAAGGCTACAAGAAGTAGGATCATATCTCACTTTAGAAAAAATGGAAAAAATGATTCGCCCCTTTGCCATGCCTGCAGAAGACTTCCCCCCACCAACGATCCCTCAAGGCTTTTCCGGTTACTTTAGAAGTGCAGGAGTTTTGGAAAGACTGGTAAATCTTTGGCCCTTTAATAAGCATGGAATTTCTAATGTCAAATAAGCTACTTTCTTTTATCATACATTGTTCTTTACCCCAATGGGTCTATATGTCGACACAAGATAAAGCATGTCATATTTTGAAGACATGCGGAGACAATTTTGAAATGTTAGCGGCTTTAGTGTTCTGGTCATAATTGTTCATATTTAAAGAAGACCTTTGTTACTGTTGTTGTAGGGAGATCGAAATTGTTCAATGGTACATGCAACTAGTCATAGCTTTTTATCCGTCACCCAGGATTCCTTTGTGTAATTAATATAGTATAGGTACGAGTATTTTCATTTAGAATAAAGATGCTGGTTTTATGTAAGAAATAAGTTCTTTCATTGCTTTTAAATCATCTTTTACTATGTTCTCTCCCTACTTTTTTGGATTAGATTTGATTAGATTAATTTAAGCTTCTTGCTTAATTAATATTGGGGGAATTGCATATATATCCCTCCTAAACTTCATAATTGCATATATATCCAACCTAAATTTATAATTACATATATATCCTTACCAAACATCAAAAATTGCATATATATCCAAATTCTTAAATAAATATAAATGAAACCTTTAAGTATACTTATATTTATTATTTAATACTAGATTGACCATTATACCCTTGCCTATCATTCTTCTTCTTCGTGCTTATTATTCCGTCAACAATTATGTTAGATTTACTACACAATTATTTCCCAAATATTTGCCTTTGATTATAAACAATCATTTTTTAATTCTATTTTCATAATTGATTGTATTAATTTAGTATATTTCTTTTTGTTTACTGTTCTTGTGCGTTTTAATTGGTTGATCTTGTAGTTGGTGTTTGTGGTCCAATTGATGCTATAGTGGTTTACTTTTAAGATTATAAGACCAATTAAGATAATACAATTTTTCATTCATATTTCAATTGCAACGTTGTGTGTTCTAAAAAAATGACGAAAAAGAAAAACTAAACGAATTATATTAGAAAACAGAGCATCATATTTCCATGTGCATGTCATTTCTTTTTGTCAGTAGCCTCACTTTAGTGTTAAACAAAAAAATTTACAGTAACGTTTTGGATTTAAAAGTTTGTTAAGGAAGGATAATTGTCATATAGAAAAAGAAGCAGGGTATAATAGTCAATCAAAAGTTAAATATGAACTTTTATGTTTTTAAAAGCAATCATTATATTAAAGTTAAGGATTTTGATATATATGTTATTTTTTATGTTTCTAAAGGATATATATGTAATTATTAGATTAGGTTGGATATATATGTAATTATAGAGTTTTGGAGGGATATATACGCAATTCCCCATTAATATTTGTCCGTCTCTTTTTAGGGTGCGTTTGGTATGCTCTCATGAATAACAATGGGTATGAGTTTGATAGTAGTGGTGGGTCCCTCACCTATGAAAGATCTATTCCTACCTTACTTGATGTATATGGAGTATGGATAATATATATCATTCATTACCATAGTGGTGGGCCCCTCATCTTAAACAAACATCATTAATCACTTTCATAGTCATAGTTTCATTCCCATAGTAGGATACCAAACGCACCCTTAATATGCAATGAATATAGATATAGCTTGCCTGCTCAGCTGGAGTATATTCGATTATACCTTTTGAATTAATCATATTTCACATATCTTTGTTTACCACCACATATATATGTGTAAACATATGAAACCACGCGATGCATATTCATTAATTGGATTCATTAATGGATATTCTGGTACTTACATTATTGTGAAAATTCTGGTTCCTAAATTACATGTTGATTAGATTCCTAAGTTACATGTTGCCGGCTTCAGCCCTTTTCGTGTTAAAAAAATTAGATGTTGATTTTATCATTAAGTTTTCAAAAGTGATTAGCCATATATGAGCCTGGACGAATTTACTGAGTTAGAGTATTTATAAATGGTTTTTGTTATAAAGAGATAGAGATCCCTCTAGACCACCCATTCACTATAGGAAAGCGGATCCTTTGAAAAGTGTGAATTTTTACAAGTCTAAAAAGTATTTTCAGCCGTTGATCATGATACAAGATTTGATTAAATTTAAAGGGAGAATTGCATATATACCCATTAAAACTTAAAAACTTGCATATTTCCCCATAATACAAGTTTTTATTGCATGATTTACAATGCCTTTTAAGCATGTTTTGGGTATATATGCAAATATGCAAGTTTTAGTGGGTATATATGCAATTGACCCAAATTTAAAAAGAAAAAAAAAAAAAAGAAAAAAAAACATATGTACATAAGGGCATATTGGACATTCCACATTTCTTTTCTCTTTGACCTCCTAACACCTCATCATATCCGACCTCGCTCCAACAACCCCTCCACCGCTACTCCTCCCCCTCCAACAACCACCGTCGTCTTCGACACAGTTACCCCACTAAACTGCCGCTCCGGTCACCGCTTCAGTAGCTTCTTCCCCGGTACCAATTTTATTACTGGATTTGGAATAGATATCTGCGAAAGAAAAAGCATCAGATAATTTACCTTGTTTAACTAAAAGGGTTTTGATTGATAAAGCTAATGAGGATTCATATGGGGTTATAGAAGATGTCATACGGCTAATTAGGATACATGTTGCGTATTTGATTGTGTTTGGGTTACGGGTTTGGTGTCAGGCGGTGGATTAGTTCGGTGATTAGAGACGCGGTGGTCAGAGGAGGACGAGGACATGGTGGTTTACGGCGGTAATGTGAATGAGTGAGTGAAGTGAAGTGAAGGGTGGTGTTTGGATGGGTTGGGAAAAATGAAAAATCTGAAAAAGAATAGAGCAAAAAATGGTTGATTTATTGGATTATTTTTTTATTATAATACATTGGAATTTGCTAGTGTACTATTTGAAATGCTTTTTGTAACAAATTAGAAATAGAAATAAACTTTCTTTGCTGGTTCGATTTTGGAGTTTATCATAAGCGATACTTATTGACCATTTTATTTGTGTTCATCAATAGCCTTAAAAGTTTTAGAGTGTGTTTATCAAATTAAGTGGTTAGATATAAAGCTCTTATTTAGCCTTTTATAGGAGAGAGGGAAGCTTTAATGTCTCTCCTAATTAAGAGGTACTAAGGCTTTGGGCTCACATTTCTTCCCCGCTAAGAAGAAAGTAAACACCCCCAGTCTTGTTCATCAATTTTCTTAGATTTTGTTCATCAGTTATTTTTTATAATGTTCATCAGTACAAGTTAATATTGTTCATTAGTTCATCAATTTTATAACAAAAACACAATGTTTATCAATTCATCAATTATTTTTGATATTGTTCATCAATTATTTTTGATTACGTTCATCAGTTATTTTTTATAGTGTTCATCGGTTTTCGAAAAAAAATCATGTTCATCAGTTTTCTAAGAAAAGAAAAACTAAATGTTCATCAGTTCAATCACAATTGTTCATCAATATAAAATGTTGTTCATCATTAGCGTTCTTTCATTAATAAATAGTGTTGTTTATCACTAAAAAGTGTTATTCATCAATAAAAAAATTTATAATATTCATCAGTTCATCGATTAGTCTTATTTATCAGTTAGTATTGTTTATCAATAAAAAAGGTTGTTCATTAGTTCTCTTAAATTTTGTTCATCAGTTTATTGGTTAAAAAAAAAAATTGTTCATCAGTTGTAAAAAAATCATAATGTTCATCAATTATAGTCACAATGTTCACCAGTTTCTCATTTACTTGTTTATCAGTTTAGGAAAACCAAAAAAAAAAATAATAATAATAATAATAACAAAACATGTATTTTGGTATACCAATTAGTGCATTTGAATATGCTTTTATAAGAAAAATCTCTTTTTAGGCATTTTATCAAACACTTTATAAGAAAAAATAGTAATGTTCATTAGTTCATCAGTTATTTTTGATATTGTTCATCAGTTATTTTTTATAACGTTCATCAGTTGATTTTTATAATGTTCAGCAGTTTTCGAAAAAATAACGTTCATCAGTTATTTTTGATATTGTTCATCAGCTGTCTAAAAGAAATTGCAATGTTCATCTGTTAGTTGTTCATCAATTCATCGATTAGTTTTGTTCATCAGTTAGTATTGTTCATCAATAAAAAAATTTAATCATCAGTTCTCTTAAATTTTGTTCATCAGTTTATTGATATTCAAAAAAAATCATAATGTTCATCAATTGTTGAAAAAATCATAATGTTCATCAGTTACGGTCACAATGTTCATCAGTTTATCTTTTGATTGTTTATCAGTTAAAACTTAAAAAATAAACAAAAAATAACAAAAATTACAAAACATGTATTTTGGTATACCAATTAGTGCATTTGAATGTACTTTTATAAGAAAAATCTCTTTTAGCCATTTTATCAATCACTTTGTATGCACTAAATATGACTAAGACGTCATCATTAACGTGCAATATCTCACTCATATCATATCGGATTCGAGTGATTCAAATTTCTGGGTAAAGAATGGTCAAAAGCCTACAATTTTCATGTTTTAAGTTTTGTAAAATTCGTCTTTTAAACTAGTCAAAATTAGAGCCGAAAATGCCAAAAATTTCAAGAAAATCAACACTCACTTAAAAAGTTGGGAAAAAAAGTTGAGATTCATATATCATAATTCATACCAAATTAAAGAGAATTAAATTTAAAAAAATATGGTGAAATCGGTTTTTCATAAAAGTTTATCGTTTAAAAGTTATTTACGTTTGAAGTTTTGGGGTGTAATAAAAAAATGAGTTAAAAGGATCAAAATGCCTCCTAACCGAATTTAATAAGAAAAAATGGTGGGATTGAATGGGGGACACATGTCACTCATTGATAGGATTTCTAGACTTTTTATTTTTTTTCACTTTGCAAGGGATCTCAACTCCTCACCATAGATCTTGTCAACATATTTCAACCATCCATCTCAATATGATCCAAAGGTTGAGATTGCATTTGATAATTACCCTACAAAGGGCAAAGATGACAAATATAAAAACAAAAAATACATGTAGACTTCATTTCCCCCCTAAAAAATAGGGCAAAAAAGCACTCACAAAAACACTCTCAAAATCTGCCAATTGAGAGCTTCGGTCAAACTTCCGATTAACCGTCAGCGATCCTCCATATAACCGTCAATCCGTCGTTGCTCCGTTGTTGATCCGCCAGCGTCATCCATCGTCGATCCACCAACGTATTGTTCAAATCACGTTGGATCCACCGTCATCCGTTGTCGATCCGCCGCCGTTGTCCGGCTTAAAATCAATTAATTAAAAAACGTGTTGTGGATCTAAAAATGGTGTTGTGTCAAAGGCAAAGATAAGATGATTTGTAATCGTGATTTGAAATGGTGTAATTGTGATTTGTAATCAGTTAATTAACTGATTTTAACCATTTTTATGATTTAACGATAAGATCGATGCTGAAAACCGTGTTGTGGATTCCAGGTTATGGATGAAGATGTTGATGATTTAGATGCACACCATGTTTTTGATGAAATGCGTCTGTGATAATAATATGTAATTCTGAAGAATCACATGTGAAGTAAAATCACATGTGATTCTTTAGAATCACATATTTTGGTTTTTCTGTTTTATCTGTTTCTGTAGAAAAGAATAAAAGAATCACATATGATTCTAGTAGAATCATATATGATTGTAGTAGAATCATATGTGATTCTGTTATGAAATAAATTTTGTTTGATCCTTGTAATGTAAATCATATGTGATTCTGTTACTAATTAAATGTTTATATTTTAGCTAACTGTGGAAAACTAGAAGGGGAGGTTGAATAGTTTTGCTAATTAAAACTTTCTTTTAAGCTATTTAGATCGACTTATGTCAATCTATTTGGATGTGTGTTGGATGTTGATAAACAAACATATAGAAGTATGTAATGAAAAGATAAGAGTAAGAAGCACAAAACCACAACGCGGGTATTTATAGTGGTTCGGCTACAAGGACACCTTCCTTGCCCTACTCCACTCCCCGAGTCACCTACTCGAGAGTTCGTAATCACTACACGACACCAACTCCTTATGGTGGAGAAACCTTCACAACGTTGCCTACTCTTTTTCCGGTACTAGGCTAACCACCTGGTTCTTTCACACCAAGGTGAACCACACCTACCACAACGTCGCCCTTTATCCGGTACTAGGTTAAGTACCGAGTTCCATTACAATGGAGGAACTACAACCCAACACTACACCAACGACTAATCCCAAAACATTAGAAGATCATAAAATATAAATAAACGTTTTTACGGCTTATTTGTATTAACAATCTCCCCCTTTTTGTTGATGACAAAACATAAAATTATTTTAAGGAAAAGCTAAAATTCGTAAAGGTTTGAATTTGTAGTTTTTACTTTCTTCTCCCCCTTTTTGTCGAAACAAAAAGAGCTTCGAAAGGAAACTAACACATTTTTTTTAGGAAAAACATGTGAAAAATAGAAAAGAAAGAAGAAGTAGAGAACAAGTAACGGGAAAGGATCTCGTCTTTACTCCCCCTTGAGGAGTCCATCCCTATGTAAGGGCGTCAAGAAAATAATACTAAGCTAGTTCATTTGCAACTAAGTTTGCAAAAGATTTTGTCTATGTGACGAATGTGCTCCCCCTTGATGATTGCAGTTTTGCAAAGGGATGTCATGAAATGTAATCCTAATATTGCAAGTAATTTTGCAATGTATTGCTTTGACACAAAGCTCCCCCTAGCTTTAGGGTGTCAAAGTCTTCATGTGTAGATTGAATAACTACAAAACAAAGGTTAGAAAACAAGTATAATGCATAATTTCCTGCAAAAAGTTAGTAGAAAAATAGTTTTCTGTATCACGGATCCTACGGTTTCCTCCTTGTAGGGATCCGTCTAGGCAATATTAAGGGATCCGTCTGGCTGATGATTAATTCCAGCAATGATGATATAACACATTATGTTAATATCAAAGTGAGATATGTATTATATAACATAATCATGTACTCAGAAATATAGCAAGTAGCATGTATTTTCATTTAATAAAACTAGAGATATGATATACATGACTCTAAAAACTAAGAAAATGATCGATACATGACTTGGAATTACTAGACTTATCTAAGTTATGCTTGAAACTAGGACACCACCAAAATCCTCTAGCTCACGTTTGTTTAGGTTTAATCTGGTTGAAACGTTCGAGGAGGTGATAGAACATGAAACGTTGGTCTTCTCGTACTTCATGTATCAAAATTTCAACATGTTGACAATGATAACAATCTTTGTCATGGCTAGGTAGTGATGGTGAAAGAAATGAAATTACTTGATGCGAAGGATCAAGTGAAGCGGGTTGGGGAGCCTCAAACGACGGAGGGATTAGTGGAGGCACATTTGAAGATGGCTCGACCAAGAATGATGGTGGTGGTAGAGAAGTGTCAACTTCTATATGGTCGGGTGGTTGACCTTGATAATTTCTCATAATCCAAATGGGATTATATGGTGGTGACGGCGAAAAGGAAGCCGGAACTAGTGTTGACTCAACACCTTGATTTTGTACCATTATTCCTCCTAAAGAGGAGAATGTTATCGGTGGAGGAGGATGAGATGGCTTAGGAGGCAAATCCTCTAAGTTTTAGAGGTGTGGTGATGAGAATGGAGTTGTGAATGAGATAGCTCTAGGAACCAATGGTGATGGTTTAGTGGAGATGGGATTGTTTGGCCTAGGAGGTATGGTGGTGTTTGGCATAGGTAGTTTTGTGGGTACTATCCTTTTAGGAATTGGTTTGATTGGTTGAGTTGGTGGAGGAGAGATCCTTGCATTTGTGGACTTGAACGGAGATGATTCGGTTGAAGAGATTTCGTTTACAACACGAGCAATTTTCTTGGGTGGTTCTTTGGTGGATAAGTTGCTACTTGGAGTTTTCCTCATGATGATATGATTTCAAGAGGTTTGTAAAGATTTCTAAGTGCTGAAAATGAGAGTGAAGATGATGACTTTAGGAGTCCTACCAATGTGGTTTATAAGGCAAGGGTTTTGGCAAGTGCATTCAAGACTTAAGCCACTAAGATTTATTGGAATGTGATGATTAACATGCACAAGAGTCAACTTAAGAGTTGTACTGATCTAGGAACTCATTTAAGATGAGATGGAGTGTTTAAGTTAGCAAGATGAACTTGAAATGATTGTTTTAGCTAGAGTTGACATAATCTGTCACCCGGATCCCACGGTTCCCTCCTTTGAGGGATCCGCCTAGGCTAATCCTAGGGATCCGTCTATCAGCAGCTAAGAAAAGATAGCAATGATGTTTGTAAGGCTTAATGCATATTTCTTCTTGAGAGTTTCAGTTTATCTAAGTGTCTTAAATGAAGAGGTGCTTAAGTACTTGAGGGTAATGAGTGAAGTAGCTAATGATTGCCTTTTATGGAAGAAATTTGAACTTTCATGAGTACCAATGAATGGACAAAGATGACACTGAGGTTTTTGAGAATGTCAAATGGAGCTAAATGATCCTAGAGATCAGATAGTGACTTAGGATAATGTTTTGGGGAATATCCTAAAGACTTAAGATGGAAAACTAGAATTTGATCAATTTTGAGGTAAGGATGATTATGATCAATTTAGCCATAATTGAAAGATTTCCAAGGCTAGATGTGAGGATCATGTGAGAGATGATGAGTGAGCTTGAGAGCGGAAGAGTAATGGGTTTAAGTGAAATAGTAGATCTACAAGCGTCTTGAGTGTGATCTAGGAGAGTTATGTGTGAGTACGAAGGGATCCACTTAACTTGACAAGGACTCAATTTGACTTAAGGTGTTATGTCTAACTTGGTGTGAAGTGTTCTAAAGTTATGTTTGAAATACAATGATTGCGGTTGCATTTTCTGTTTTTCGGATCCCAAGGTTCCCTAAGAGTAGGGATCCATCTAGCACAATCTTTGGGAACCATCTATCTGCTAAGCAGAACCTTTACTAAAGGTATGCAATGAATTTGAAAATTCATTTTATTCCAAGGTTAGTTTAAGAGGTTCTAATACTAAGATATCAAATGTAAGATGTTTTATTTCATGAAGGAAATTGGATTACATTGATAAAGCATGAGTACAAAAGGATTGATCCTATTTGAAAGACTACTAAGTTCCTTGAGCGTTATCGCTAGAAGGATCATCAAATGGTTGATGAGTGTTGGTGGAATCAAGAATGAAGAAAGTCTTCATGAGAGATATGTTTAGCGGTTCCATCATCTTGTTCACAAGTACGTACAACGGACATTGAAATTGAGGATGAAAATGCATGACGTTATGATAGAGGCGTGTCAAGAACATTTCATAAGGGATGAGTTTATTCTTGGAGCTTTGAAGATTTACAATTCGCCTTGCAAAGAAATAGGAGAGATTGTATGGTTGTTGTGTTAGCAAACAATACATTATGTGAGCACAACAAGCGGGAAGGATTTCTCGATTTCCCCTAAGACTCCAAACATTTTCACGTAGAATGAGTGCAAGAGGTTTGTACTCTTCTCGAATGTCCCGTGTAAAGATAATGTTCGGATCGGAGTAATATGGTCGAGGTTTGCATATTATGCGAATCAAATCCTCCGGGGAGGGTATGTGTGAACAATATGGACTATTTTCTTCACGAAAGTTGAAGAGAGAATCAAGAGACCAATCTTCGGTGAAGGCACATTGTCCATGATTTGGGATCCGTAGAATGTGAGCAAATTGCCCAAGAGTTAAAACAAACTTTTGGTTTTTGATCCAAAACCAAAGAGATAGAGAGCGATCCTCGTTACGAACGAGTTCAACTTGACGGAAGAATTCCATTATGAACCTTGGACATATCTTCTCGTTGATTTCGAGAAGACATTCTAGTCCTATGGCTCGGAAGGAGGTATTGATACATTCTTCGAATTGTAGAGAGGTGTCTACAATACGTCCTTCGTGGAAGTCACGGTTTTCGAGATTATTGAACCCACGGACATGATTGCCAGGTGTGTTGGGCTCAAGGGAGATGTTTGGAGTGTAGACGCTAGTGAGTGAAAAATTAAACTCATATTCATGCGTCATAGTTGAACCTATAGAAAAGATGAGTTAATATTTTTTACTAGATTTTTATTAACAATGGTTTTTTTAACAACAATGCTACTTAACTCACCTAAGGTTTTGACATTTTAGTGAAATATTACTTTTAGAAAGAAAGTGGTTTTTATTTTGCATGAAAAACTGTTATCCAGGGGTACGGTTCCCACAGTTCCCTTTCATAAAGGATCCGACTAGTCTAACTTTCGGGATCCGTGGATCTGTAGTAACAGAAGCAGATTTCTTGATAAAAACATAGGTTTTTAGATCTTATAGTTTTATACCAAGATATGTGTTTTAGCCTATATTTTCTTTTAGCATGCATACATGGCTTTCTAATGTATCAAGAGAAAATAAATAAAAAACAAATGATAAACACATTATGATAATAATAACCTAGATAACTAGACTATTAGTAATATTTCATTTCAATGCTAAGAATGATACAAAGGATTGGGTATATAACCCCAATGTAGATTAACAACACAAAGTATATGTCTCCGTATGTGAACTTCATCATAGGGAACACAAGTGCGATGAGTGTTAAGGCGATGAGCACGAGGGCGATGTAGACCATGTTGATGATGAACCTTCTTTGATTCGGATGAGATGAAATGGATAAAAAGATGAAGTTTTGAATGAGAGGAAATGTTTGAAATTGGAAGATTTGAAAAAGTGAGGATTTGATGGAGTGGATGACGGTGGGAGTTTTTATGGGGAAGGAGGAATTTTTGATATTTGTGTTTTTGTTTTATATTTAGAAATATATAATTTTAGGATTAAATGAAATAAAACACAAATTATATAATCCTCGACTTTAGACGAAAAGGAAACACGTATGCAAGAAAAGCTTCCTAATGAAGCTATATGTAAAAAGAGTATAAGCACAAAAGATAATCAAATAAATACCTAGGAAAACATACTTATCAAGCTAATGTCATTTAGAGATAAGTAGAAAGTCATACCTCTAATGCACTTAGGAATGTCTTTACAAATGACACAAAAAATGTCATAGACAATTCCGGCTCCTTTGTGCTTAAGATACCTTCTTAGGGAAGGTAATCTTGTTACCAAGTGATTCCTATGACTTGGTAGGTATGAGCTTTAGCTAAGCAACATGACAAAGAGGATTAGTGCAATAAAAAAATAAATGATAAGAAAAATGTTGTTATCTAATCAACATCCAAACAAGGAGTTTTTAAAAGACATGGTGTTTGTTTTTATGAAAAACCTTCTTTGTAGTTTTCAATTAACCATGGATCGTATCAAGTTTTTAAAGTACAATATACTTAAAGAAACTTGGTAACGAAGCTCTGATGCCAATTGTGGAAAACTAGAAGGGGGGGTTGAATAGTTTTGCCAATTAAAACTTTCTTTTAAGCTATTTAGATCGACTTATGTCGATCTATTTGGATGTGTGTTGGATGTTGATAAACAAACATATAGAAGTATGTAATGAAAAGATAAGAGTAAGAAGCACAAAACCACAACACGAGTATTTATAGTGGTTCGGCTACAAGGACGCCTTCCTTGCCCTACTCCACTCCCCGAGTCACCTACTCGAGAGTTCGTAATCACTACACGACACCAACTCCTTATGGTGGAGAAACCTTCACAACGTTGCCTACTATTTTTCCGTTACTAGGCTAACCACCGGGTTCTTTCACACCAAGGTGAACCACAGCTACCACAACGTCGCCTACCCTTTAGCCGGTACTAGGCTAAGTACCGAGTTCCATTACAATGGAGGAACTACAACCCAACACTACACCAATGACTAATCCCAAAGGAGACTAACTCCTTATTACAACATCATCAAGGATATCAATATCCAATCTATCTTGTACATCGAAACACACCATATCGAATGTACATCTTAGGAACTTTTCTCTAATGCCTTTAACTAGATCTTCAAGACACCCTTCACTAGTGTCTTGTGACTTGACTTCTAGGCACCCTTCACTAATGCCTACAATACGGACGATCGACACCTTTCACTAATATCTTCGTCTTGACACTTGAGACATCTTTCACTAATGTCTTCAACACTACACTTCTTAGTAGAAAGAAAAGAACCATCAACAAGAGGACTTCAGTAGTCTTGATGATGAGGAAGCATGGCAACTCATGGACTTGAGCTTGCTTGACTTCAAACGTGGTGATCTCGCCTTTAAGAGGAACCTAGAGAATCACACAAAAACAAAACTACAAACATAGATCTCTTGGATCTGAGGTTAGAGAGTTTTTAACTCAAAGGGAAAGTATGTCGGAAAGGGGTGAGAAACAATGAAGAAATGGCTCACTATTTATAGAGGAAAAAATCTACTATTTCCCGGATCTCACGGATCCCTCCCACAAGGGATCCGTCTAGCGTAAAGCTAGGGATCCGTGGGACGCTCCTCTTTACCCATGGGTATTTTGGTTATGGGTCATGGGTTATGGGTTGATCCATGGGTCTTTTACTAGATACAATGTATCTTATTAGTGTAATGCACCTAGTCACATGGGTATGGGTTGTTAGGTCACCATATTAGTAACACAAGCATCAATATAAGAAGTAGAGATGAAGGATAGATCGGATGAAAAACTAACCAAACACACACACACGTATAAGTATAGAAAGGTTACGCGTAGAGTGCAAGTGAAAGATAAATTGAACAACCAACCCTCAAGTGAGGGTTATTACAAGGTATTTATAGGAGAGGGAGCTAGGGCAACACCCCTAGTCCCTTCCTTTCCTTATTGGACTTGGGCCAAGGCTTATGGGCCTTCTACATAAGCCTTAGCTTAATAACAAACATAAAGGCCATATTAAGCTAACTATTACATATGAATCACTAACACTTGAATAAGGTTTAGGAGTGATTCCAACAATCCCCCCTAAGTGTTAGTGATGAATGAATGAGTGATAAACGTTGTAGGTGCTGATGTAATACTAGCTTTGACGTCTTCTGACATTGTTCTTTCTTGTGAGAAGAAGTGTCTTGATTCGAACAATCTCCCCAGTGTAGAGAAATTGTTTCTTTTGAAGTATTCTGCTTTGACGTCTTCATTATCTTTGTTCTTTAGTTCTTTGTTCTTAGAAAGTGATAGTATGTTGTGGTAATCTGCATCAGGTCTGCTTCGTTGCTCCAGTGTCTCCACGTCTTTCTTCAACATGCTCACACGCTCTTTAACGTTGGATTACAGTTGATGAAGTTCTTTAAGTCTTTAAACTTTGTAGATTCTTTGACTTGATGAAGAATCATTCAGACTTTTGTGTTGCCTTTTGATAGAACTTCCATTAGTGATGTTGTTTGTATGAGCATGTGAAGAATCTGCACGATCAGTCCGCTCCAGAGCTTCCATAAGAGGTAAACATACACACGGTTAGTAATAAGCGGATTCCGGCACTTACAAGTTTGAACTTCGAGAGTGTTAACAGCATAGTGTGAAAACATAACTCTAATTCTCACAAAGGCCGTTCCTGAACCGGGGTCCCACAAGTGAGATAACGCGATGTACCGAAGTACACCTACGGTTCAGATGAGTCGCTGAGGTACACCGAAGCATCACCTCACGACTGTAGACCGTTTGAGACCACTAAGCGTAATCCACGGGGAGTTACCGAAGCGACCTGCTGTCAGGGCTGTTTGATGTTGACCCTGGCAGGAGTTTCCATTCAATCACTGAGGATCACAATAGTGAACCTCTCATAAATGTTCTCGGCAGATTGCTAGGATCTATGTAGGACTCGATAACGTACCACTGTTGCTCTTATTGTTGAACAAAAAGTGACGAAATGTCAAGTGTACCTAAGAGATCTTTTGATGAATCTCATGGCTCTAGACTCAATAGTGCACTTTGGTTTTCCTGAGCGGAGACAAGGGAGAGGGTCTTGATGAGTGTCTAAATACTCATCATTTTTGTATCATTTAAACTGCAAAAACATCTGAAAACACTCAGAAATGTATCAAAATGATAAAAATATCACAAATAAGTGTTTTATGTGTTTTAAATGCAAAAATATCAAAATCTGATGAAAAACGTATAAAGTTTGCATAATTGGCAGTTTTAGTCCCCCAAGTTTCAAAAGTTGTCAAAAAACAGTCCCTGGTAAAACAAAATAAAGAAAAATGTTATTCAAGGTCCCTGAATTATTCTAACTTGTCAAAAATGGTCCTTGAATAAATCTTTTGTTAAATGGCAGAAAAGGTCCCTGAACTTTCAAAAATGTCAAGTTTGGTCCCTGGAAAATTGAAAATGTCAAAACTGGTCCTTGTACTATTGGAACTTGTCAATATTGGTCCCTTGTAACAACTTTGGAAAATTACAGGATTGGTCCTTCAAGAATTGGATAATTACATTTTGGTCCTTATTATATTAAACCAAACCTTGACCCTTTCCCACATTTAGACCCCTGCCTTATTCCTTTTTTGACCCCCTGTCACCTTCCTGTTTTTGACCCCTTGGTCAAATCCAGTCAACCCAACACCTTTCCCTCCCATATGGTTTTCCCCCACCACTTGCCTGAATCCTCTGCAACTCTCAACATATTCCCTCCCACCTCACCTTATCTCCTCAAAACCTCACCCACATCATCATTACACCTAGCCACCCCCCCTACCTGCAAAATTCAGAGCAGAGGTCAAAAATCACCTTTCCCGCCAAAATTGACATTTTGGCCAAAACTCACAAAAGTCACCCAATGGCTCTGGAATCAGGTGGGATCCACTCAGAAGATGTGAGAGAATCATTTGGAGCTATAAAAGAGAGTGAAGAAGCAAGGGAAAGACAGTAGTTAGTTTTTAAGATTTTTCTTTATGTCGTTTTTTTTTATAAAATGTCTTAGCTTAGTTTAAATTATGTAATCTTTTGTTTTTAAGATTCAAACTCAAGTTATGTTAACATTGTAATCTGTTTTAAGGATCAAATTCAAGTTTGGTTAAAATTCTTATTCTTGTGTTTACTGTTGGAATTTTCAAATTCATGCTCCTATATTTAAGCTTCCAATAGCTTCTTTTCTCACTTAAACAAGTTTAATCAAGCTCATTTAAGCTTTTGACAAGCTTTGGAAACAGTTTAAGGCCTTTTCACTCAGGGTCAACAAAAGTCAACTATGGGCTCAATTTGAAATGGAAGCTGATTTGGTTTGATGCAGTGGTGATATTGGGTTTAAATAGATTAGGTTAGAGTGTGATTAGCTCTGGTTTTTAGCCTGCAAGTCAAGGTGGACACCTGTGAGTATCTGCTTACTTTCCATTTTACTTCAGTTTGTATAACTAAGTTTGTGCTTGTATCTGTGGATAGCTTTAGTTCTTATCTGTTCATTTAGTTGTATTTAGGTCATGAAAGCTCAGTTTGATCATTAATACAAGTTTGTTTAGTGTTTAGCTCATTTTGATTGCAAAACAGTTAAGATTAAAGGGTGTTTGGATCAGCTGTTTAAGCTGTTTTTAAGGATTGTTCAAGAGTTGATTCTTGTTGTTTAATGTTTGTGTAGTCCTAATTAACTCATTTGAGTCAGTATCTTGTGCCTGCACTTGCTCCAAAGTCAAAATTAATTTGAATCCATCCTAAATACTCCACTGTTAAGATTTTCATAAATCAAAAGTCAGTTTTGTTTTTAGAAATCATAAACATTGATTGCATTATGTTTGTTTTATCACTTTACATTAACATCAGTCTTAAAATTTGAATCAAAGTTCACAAAAGTCATATCTTCATAACTGTGGTCAAAAGTCAAATTTTGAAAAACTTGTTTTGGGCTCAACTAGGAAGAATTTTCATGGATTCATTTCTAGGCCAATCTTAGTGAAACTTGTGGATTTTAAAACTTCAATAGGTCTATTTACTTGTCATCATTTTTGTACATTTTTGCTAATTTTTTATAAGGCTCAAAATAACTTGTCAAAATGGGGCTAAGTGCCCTGTGCAGGGCATTGAGCCTGCACAGGGGGTTATGCAGGTTTTGCAGGGGCTGCATTAGGCTCATTTGAGCTTCTCTAGGTCTCAGCTTGGGGTTTTAGATAGTCACCCAGGTCTATTTTAGGTTCCAGTTATTGGTTTTCAATCTTAGCTTATTTTGTGGCTTATATTCTAGCTGCAAGTAGGCCACCCAAAATCTGTTTTAGCTTATGATCTCAATTCCTCAAATCTGTGCTTTGTGCATCTCAGAGGATTAGGATAGTTAAAACTTGTTCCATTTATGTTCTTTTAGCTTATTTAAGCTTCTGTTTTGGTTTGGTGCTTATTGGTCTCCATTTGCTTGTTCAAAGTGCTTATTTATAAGCACTTGACACATCAGTTCCAATTTCCTCCACATAAGCACCTGTTTTTCCATTTTTCCTAGATTCCAAATATAATTTTAGAGTTTTTCTGAATTTTTCAGATTTTTCCTAGCTTGTTTACTATTTTTCTTGATTTTAATTAGTTTTTAAGCATTTTTAAATAGCAATTAATACAATTAATTAAGAAAAGCTTCAAAAAAATAATTTTTCATTTTTATTAAGTTAAGATAAATATAAAAAGTCAAAAAAATATTTTTCTAGATTTTTCTTAGTTAAATTTGTATTTTTAAATAATTTAATTAGTATTTAATAGTTTTTAATTCCTAGAAAATAGAAAAATAATCAGAAAAATACAAAAATAGTTTTGAAAACTATATTTTGATATTTTAGATTTTTCTAAGTCTTAGTTTTATTTTTCTAGCTTAATTTCATAATTTTTTGTATTTTAGGTTATTATTAAATAGTTAGAAATAGTTTTTAATTAATAATAATTAGATAAATAGTTATAAAAATAATTTTCTTTTTCTAAATATTTTCTTATATCATTAGGTTTGTAAAAATATTATTTTCATATTTTTAGGATTAATACTGTGTAAGTTTCACGTTTTTATTTGTACGTCACGTAGTTTTTAAATTAAGTTTTATAAAAACATAAAATCAAAAACATCATTTTAAATATAGTGATAGCGTTTATTTAATATTTTTTATCTTTTTAATTTTCTTTAATTTGCGTTTAAGCCCCTGTAGTTTATGGGCTTTCTCTTTAGGTATAGATCAATCACTATCCTTTCTTGTTCAAATCCTCTCGATCACTTTACGTTTGACTATTCTCGCACAGCTCGTTGGGACTTAACGACCTGGGGAAACACTATACTCTCCTGATCTTCATTGCATTCGTGTTTAAACTGTTTTAAGTTTGTTACGGTCGGCCATTCACAAGTGGCAGGCTTGAGTGATAATACTTGACGGTTTTGCACGAATCAAATTTTGGCGCCAGCAGATTAGTGATTTGAATATTCACTCCTTGTTTATACCATCTATATTTTCTTATAAAAAATCAAAAACCCAAAAAGATTTTCATTCTTTGTTTCTACATCATGTTTTTCAAAAATACCAAAAATACTCCTCTTTACCCTCTTACCCTTTTGATTCTTCATTTCTTACCCTCTGTAAACCTTTGATTCTTTCTATGTCTTATCCTCACCCTCTTGGATGTCAATGGTGTGGTGGTCCTTATAATGGTGGCAATTGCCCCAGTTGTAGCATGGTGGAATCAGGAAACGGGTCTGTCTATAACCAGGATCCCTATTCCTACCATAACACAACTGATTCATTCCATCAGCCACCACACTGTGAGACTCAGCAGTTTTACTGTTGTGAGTACTGTGGTGGTTCACACTACAGTTCTGATTGTCAATCGGGAAACACGCTTGTCTATGAGCAGGTTCCTGATAACAATTATAATTACAACACATATGACTCACAGCCACATCAGTTTTACTGTTGTGAGTATTGTGGAGGTCCTCACTCTAGCTCTGATTGTTAAACAAGGAGTCCATTTCCTTGTAACAATTACGACTCTTCGTATCATGACCAACCTCCACAGTACCAAGTGAATCAGGCACTACCTCAGCCTGAGCCACTTCCTCAAAATCTTCTCCTTGATCTTTTGGATTTAGTGAAAGATTTGAAGGAATGTAAACATCCCCAAGATAATCCAAATCAGAAATCCATGGAAGTTTTGTTAGCTGAAGAACGGACTACTAAATTAGATTCCCAGATTGCCTTTGAAAAATCTATTAGGGAATCAATTGCAAAAGAAAAAGCAGCCAAATCTAGCTCTCGATTCCGTTTCATTCATGATGACGATGATGATGAAGTTACCCTTGATATTAGTCAACTTTGTACAGATTCATCAAGTTCATCAGTTGAAATTCCTTCCATGAAAAATCAGGGAGAAAAGACTATGATGGAATTACTAGCAGAAGAACAAATGGAAAGTATAAAACATATGTATGCTAGTCCTTCTAAACTCCCTCAGTCTGTTGTTATCACACCTAATATTCCCACTCACTCTCTGAACATGGGAGATGAGCATCTTGACACTGTTCCTGAAAAGGAATCGGACGAATTCATAAAGTCTAGTGTTGAGAACCTTGTCCCAATCCCGAGAGAGTCACAGGGAACTTTTGACCATATGTGTGATATCCCTTTTCCTCTTGGGTGTTCAAAAGATCATTTTGATACCTTCTCCGATCTTAGCGACGATTGTGCTTCTCATGGAAACATCGAGTATGTTGAGGCATCACTCCCACAGTCTGATGCTGATCATCATCTTGAGGAGTTCACCAATGAACTCACTCACATCAATCCACTCTTTGATTTCGAAGCCGATCTGGAAGAGACTGAAAGTCTCATTGATAATGATCGTCCACTCATTTCTTGTCCCATTTCCGACTCTTCCATTCCTTCTCTCACTCCAAATGAGGAAGATGACAACTTTTGGAAGGAGGTCGATGCTTTTCTTAGTGATGAGTCAATTCCAGCAAGGATTGACAATACTTGCTATGATTCGGAGGGAGACATCCTCTTTCTTAAAAATCTGTTGATTGAAGAACCGTTTCCAGCTCTCCCTCCCGGAAATTTTGTTGCCAATCACCATACAAGCTTCAAGTCTAAGCTTAAAAATCTAACAAATGGTGATTTGCTCCTCACTAATGAAGAATGGGATTGCATTGTGATGCACATCTTTATTCCATTTTTCACAAATGGTGTGGGTTCTCGTTCCCTTTTCTCCTTCAGGAATGAGGACACTATTTTTGATCCCGGCATTTTCATTTATCATTTTTAAGCCGGTTCTATGTATATCTCGTCGGTGTGGAACTTTCACGTACTTCAATGTTTATCCAAACATCTTGAATGAAAGTCCGATGGAGATTGTCTCTTCCACTTACTTCCCCATGAACAAATTAATTCGGGGTCGAGTCAAGCTAGCGACTCGGTAATCAAAAACAGTAGTTAAACATGGGTTTTCACCCGTGTGTACCACCCTAGTGTGGGGGAGATGCACCACATGTTGTATATAGATCTAAAAAAATGAATGAAAATTGTAAATATTAAAAAAGAGAATAATTGTTGTGTTTCTACACTTAGCTAGTAATGTTATCTTTTTACGTTCTAAGTTTCGGCATAACAGCCGGTACTTTGAATATTGAGGACAATATTCATTTCTAAGTGTGGGGGGGGGGGGGGAAATTCTGGCGAATTTTGATCATAAATGTACCCTTTTAGTCCCTTTTTCCCCCAAAATGGCCAAATTAAATTTTTTTTTTAGTGGAAGTACTATGTACTAAACACAACAAATGGTAATCAGTCCACCATGTCTAACCCACATAAGGATTGGCTAATCCAGGAGCAAACGGCTCTTGGTAAAGATATCTCAAATCCGTTGACGGCTTGCAATTTGCCCAAAATTGTATGGTATTCAGCTCACCATATCCTTAAAAGTGAAGAGTTGGCTAGCCCGCAAGTTTATGGCTTGTGGTAAAGGCAGTGGAAAATCCATAATTGGTAATCAGCTCACCAAAGATAATATTGATAATTTATCTAAGAGTTGGCTAGTCCAAAGCAAACGGCTTTTGGTAAAGACAAAACAAATCCGTTGACAGCTCGGTTATCAGGTGTGCCACAGTTCTTACACCTGGCTACTCCAGAAGTAATGGCTTTTGGTAAAGAGATGAAATCCATTAATTTTTCTTAAAATATTGCTAGGGACTAGCAATATCTTAGTGTGGGGGATTGATGAGTGTCTAAATACTCATCATTTTTATATCATTTAAACTGCAAAAACATCTGAAAACACTCAGAAATGTATCAAAATGATAAAAATATCACAAATAAGTGTTTTATGTGTTTTAAATGCAAAAATATCAAAATCTGATGAAAAACGTATAAAGTTTGCATAATTGGCAGTTTTAGTCCCCCAAGTTTCAAAAGTTGTCAAAAAACAGTCCCTGGTAAAACAAAATAAAGAAAAATGTTATTCAAGGTCCCTGAATTATTCTAACTTGTCAAAAATGGTCCTTGAATAAATCTTTTGTTAAATGGCAGAAAAGGTCCCTGAACTTTCAAAAATGTCAAGTTTGGTCCCTGGAAAATTGAAAATGTCAAAACTGGTCCTTGTACTATTGGAACTTGTCAATATTGGTCCCTTGTAACAACTTTGGAAAATTACAGGATTGGTCCTTCAAGAATTGGATAATTACATTTTGGTCCTTGTTATATTAAACCAAACCTTGACCCTTTCCCACATTTAGACCCCTGCCTTATTCCTTTTTTGACCCCCTGTCACCTTCCTGTTTTTGACCCCTTGGTCAAATCCAGTCAACCCAACACCTTTCCCTCCCATATGGTTTTCCCCCACCACTTGCCTGAATGCTCTGCAACTCTCAACATATTCCCTCCCACCTCACCTTATCTCCTCAAAACCTCACCCACATCATCATTACACCTAGCCACCCCCCTACCTGCAAAATTCAGAGCAGAGGTCAAAAATCACCTTTCCCGCCAAAATTGACATTTTGGCCAAAACTCACAAAAGTCACCCAATGGCTCTGGAATCAGGTGGGATCCACTCAGAAGATGTGAGAGAATCATTTGGAGCTATAAAAGAGAGTGAAGAAGCAAGGGAAAGACAGTAGTTAGTTTTTAAGATTTTTCTTTATGTCGTTTTTTTTTATAAAATGTCTTAGCTTAGTTTAAATTATGTAATCTTTTGTTTTTAAGATTCAAACTCAAGTTATGTTAACATTGTAATCTGTTTTAAGGATCAAATTCAAGTTTGGTTAAAATTCTTATTCTTGTGTTTACTGTTGGAAATTTCAAATTCATGCTCCTATATTTAAGCTTCCAATAGCTTCTTTTCTCACTTAAACAAGTTTAATCAAGCTCATTTAAGCTTTTGACAAGCTTTGGAAACAGTTTAAGGCCTTTTCACTCAGGGTCAACAAAAGTCAACTATGGGCTCAATTTGAAATGGAAGCTGATTTGGTTTGATGCAGTGGTGATATTGGGTTTAAATAGATTAGGTTAGAGTGTGATTAGCTCTGGTTTTTAGCCTGCAAGTCAAGGTGGACACCTGTGAGTATCTGCTTACTTTCCATTTCACTTCAGTTTGTATAACTAAGTTTGTGCTTGTATCTGTGGATAGCTTTAGTTCTTATCTGTTCATTTAGTTGTATTTAGGTCATGAAAGCTCAGTTTGATCATTAATACAAGTTTGTTTAGTGTTTAGCTCATTTTGATTGCAAAACAGTTAAGATTAAAGGGTGTTTGGATCAGCTGTTTAAGCTGTTTTTAAGGATTGTTCAAGAGTTGATTCTTGTTGTTTAATGTTTGTGTAGTCCTAATTAACTCATTTGAGTCAGTATCTTGTGCCTGCACTTGCTCCAAAGTCAAAATTAATTTGAATCCATCCTAAATACTCCACTGTTAAGATTTTCATAAATCAAAAGTCAGTTTTGTTTTTAGAAATCATAAACATTGATTGCATTATGTTTGTTTTATCACTTTACATTAACATCAGTCTTAAAATTTGAATCAAAGTTCACAAAAGTCATATCTTCATAACTGTGGTCAAAAGTCAAATTTTGAAAAACTTGTTTTGGGCTCAACTAGGAAGAATTTTCATGGATTCATTTCTAGGCCAATCTTAGTGAAACTTGTGGATTTTAAAACTTCAATAGGTCTATTTACTTGTCATCATTTTTGTACATTTTTGCTAATTTTTTATAAGGCTCAAAATAACTTGTCAAAATGGGGCTAAGTGCCCTGTGCAGGGCATTGAGCCTGCACAGGGGGTTATGCAGGTTTTGCAGGGGCTGCATTAGGCTCATTTGAGCTTCTCTAGGTCTCAGCTTGGGGTTTTAGATAGTCACCCAGGTCTATTTTAGGTTCCAGTTATTGGTTTTCAATCTTAGCTTATTTTGTGGCTTATATTCTAGCTGCAAGTAGGCCACCCAAAATCTGTTTTAGCTTATGATCTCAATTCCTCAAATCTGTGCTTTGTGCATCTCAGAGGATTAGGATAGTTAAAACTTGTTCCATTTATGTTCTTTTAGCTTATTTAAGCTTCTGTTTTGGTTTGGTGCTTATTGGTCTCCATTTGCTTGTTCAAAGTGCTTATTTATAAGCACTTGACACATCAGTTCCAATTTCCTCCACATAAGCACCTGTTTTTCCATTTTTCCTAGATTCCAAATATAATTTTAGAGTTTTTCTGAAATTTTCAGATTTTTCCTAGCTTGTTTACTATTTTTCTTGATTTTAATTAGTTTTTAAGCATTTTTAAATAGCAATTAATACAATTAATTAAGAAAAGCTTCAAAAAAATAATTTTTCATTTTTATTAAGTTAAGATAAATATAAAAAGTCAAAAAAATATTTTTCTAGATTTTTCTTAGTTAAATTTGTATTTTTAAATAATTTAATTAGTATTTAATAGTTTTTAATTCCTAGAAAATAGAAAAATAATCAGAAAAATACAAAAATAGTTTTGAAAACTCTATTTTGATATTTTAGATTTTTCTAAGTCTTAGTTTTATTTTTCTAGCTTAATTTCATAATTTTTTGTATTTTAGGTTATTATTAAATAGTTAGAAATAGTTTTTAATTAATAATAATTAGATAAATAGTTATAAAAATAATTTTCTTTTTCTAAATATTTTCTTATATCATTAGGTTTGTAAAAATATTATTTTCATATTTTTAGGATTAATACTGTGTAAGTTTCACGTTTTTATTTGTACGTCACGTAGTTTTTAAATTAAGTTTTATAAAAACATAAAATCAAAAACATCATTTTAAATATAGTGATAGCGTTTATTTAATATTTTTTATCTTTTTAATTTTCTTTAATTTGCGTTTAAGCCCCTGTAGTTTATGGGCTTTCTCTTTAGGTATAGATCAATCACTATCCTTTCTTGTTCAAATCCTCTCGATCACTTTACGTTTGACTATTCTCGCACAGCTCGTTGGGACTTAACGACCTGGGGAAACACTATACTCTCCTGATCTTCATTGCATTTGTGCTTAAGCTGTTTTAAGTTACTTACGGTTGGTCATTCACAAGTGACCAGCTCGCGTGAGAAAACTTGACGGTTTTGCACGAATCAGGTCTCCTTCTTCAATACCAGCAATCTCTAAGAGAAAGCCAATAGTTTACGTAGGGTTCCCTATGAGAATGAAAACAAGCTTCTGTTGGGAGAAACTTGAGTGGCTAAGAAGGTTTAGTGCATGCGTCACTGGGTCCATGACGACTTTTAATCTTCAATACCGGTGTCACTAAGTGACAACCAGTATCATATGAATTGAACCCGGTGTCTGTCCTAAGTTGAATAATCTGGAGGGCTATTTCTTTTCACCCTTTTCTTTGCTTTTCTTTTTAATTCTTCAACTCCTTCTTTCTCCGATTCTCATTTTCTCCTTTTTATAATCATACCTAAGGACTTCTAAGTACTAACTATTTGTCCTTGGGTAGATCCCTCCGGCTGTGGCGGATCATAGGACGGTTATTCCTAACTTAGTCACCTTATAACTCCATGACTAACCTATGTTGCCATAAAACCTCTTTCTTGAAAATCTCTCAAAGTGGTTATGATTGAAAAAACATTTTGTACCACTGTAAGAGTTTGATCATTTGCAGAAATACTCCCCCTCCACACGTGCTTAAGTGTTTAGACAGAAATCTGCACAGTGAGAGAAGAGTGCGCACTTTTGAATTGATAGACTCAAGATAGACAATTCCCCGAGGACACGGTTACGTTGCATAGTTAAAGAGTTACATTGTCAGCTTTTAGGTGACAACTAGCTCTAATAACTACCTTGAAGATGTGGACAACCCCGAAAGGTTGTCAAACCCGTCAAAGTTCATGTCTATCAAGAGTTTCTCGAATAGGTACAATTTACTTGGATAAGTCTTGGAAGACAAATCTTTTCAATGTATGACTGTTCAGTTCCCGTCAATTCATGGGTTGAAGTCTTTTCACACGAGGATTCATTAGCAAAACACAACATATTTCTTATCACATAATTTTCTCCCCCTCAAAAATGGCATATAAATGTTATTTTTGAAGAAATGTTGAGAATAAATATGACCATTTTGAGTTTTGTGGGAAGATTACACAAAGAACAATTTGTGAACAAAATTTAATAAGTCAAGTACTCCCCCTCAACAAGTGATACAAACGGTTGAGGTTTTGAAAATCATAAGGGGAAGTATTTGTTCTTTTGAGCAAAACCTTTAAAAGTGAAAGGTTTGATATGTTTTACTCAAAAGTAAGAAGTTTTCGCTCCTTTTATAAGGATTGTGGCACTGAAGCGTACCACAGGGTCCTTTCATTACAAGAACGGGTTGTACACTATTATGTGTGCACAAACCATTGTCAATATAAAATCACACATCCAAAATAATATGAAATAGAAGTATTTTAAGGGGTACCAGGAAGTCCATCAATCTTTCCAGGAATGCGATCAGGGCGTTGATAGCCGGTGAGAGAAATCCTGGGACGACCACCTACAAAGCTCTCCAGTGTTCTGAACTGGTCCCTTCTGTACAACCTTTCATCTATCTGAGTGATGATCCTCTTCACATCCCGTCTATCCTTAGAATTCCATCGCTTTGGAGAACCAATTCCTTCATGTATCTCCTTCAACCTATAGGCCAAACCGTCCCTCACCATCTTCAATGTGTGATCCCCAAACTTGTGAAGATCTCTACATGCCATCAAGCAGTTGCGATGTAGTTTGTGGAAAACTAGAAGGGGGGGTTGAATAGTTTTACCAATTAAAACTTCCTTTTAAACTATTTAGATCGACTTATGTCAATCTATTTGGTTGTGTGTGTTGGATGTTGATAAACAAGCATATAAAGATATGTAATGAAAAGATAAGAGTAAGAAGCACAAAACCACAACACGAGTATTTATAGTGGTTCGGCTACAAGGACACCTTCCTTGCCCTACTCCACTCCCCGAGTCACCTATTCGAGAGTTTGTAAACACTACACCAATCTCCTTATGGCGGAGAAGCCTTCACAACGTCGCTTAACCTTTTTCCGGTACAAAGCTAAATACCGAGTTCCTACTCCACTCCCCGAGTCACCTATTCGAGAGTTTGTAAACACTACACCACTCCCCCTTTTTGTCGAAACAAAAAGTATTTGAAGGAAAGAAACACATCGTTTTTAAGAAAAACATGTGAAAGAAGTAAAAGTAAAAAGAGATAGAGAGCAAGTAACGGGAAAGGATCTCGTCTTTACTCCCCCTTGACGAGTCCATCCCTATGTAAGGGCGTCAAATAAGTGATACTAATCTAGTTTGTTTGCAAATAAGTTTGCAAAAGATTTCGTCTAAGAGACGAATGTGCTCCCCCTTGATGATTGCAATTATGCAAGGGGATATCACGAAATGTAAAACTAGTATTGCAAGTAATTTGCAATGTATTGCTTTGACATAAAGCTCCCCCTAGCTTTGGGATGTCAAAGTCTTCATGTGTAAATTGAATAACTACAAAACAAAGGTTAGAAAGCAAGTATAATTCACAATTTCCTGCAAATGTGGTCCAAGTTAGTAGAAAAATAGCTTTCTGTCTCACGGATCCCGCGGTTCCCTCCTAGTAGGGATCCGTCTAGGCAATTCTGAGGGATCCGTATTAGCTGATTAATTTCAGCAAAGGTGATATAACAAGTAATGTTATCACAAAAATGAGATATGAATACAAAGTAATCATATGCTAAGAAAAATAACAAGTAGCATGTAATTCCATTTAATAAAACTAGAGTTATGATATACACGACTCTAAAAACTAAGAAAATAAGAAAATACATGACTAGGAATTTCTAAACCAACTATCGCTTGTTGCTAGGACACCACTAAAATCTTCTAGCTCATGTTTTAGGTTTAATCTCGTCGAAACGTTCGAGGAGATGATAGAACATGAAACGTTGGTCTTCTCGTACTTCATGTATCAAACTTTCAACATGTTGACAATGATAGCAATCTTTGCCATGGCTAGGTAGTGGTGGTGAAAGAAATGAAATGGCTTGATGCGAATGATCAAGTGAAGCGGCTTGTGGAGCTTCAAACGATGGAGAGATTGGTGGATGCGCATTTGAGAATGGCTCGACCAAGAATGATGGTGGTGGTAGAGAAGTGTCAACTTCCATATGGTCTGGTGGTTGACTTTGATGATTTCTCATAATCCAAATGGGATTATATGATGGAAACGGCGAAAAGGAGGCCGGAGCAAGTGTTGACTCAACACCTTGATTTTGAACCATTATTCCTCCTAATGAGGAGAATGTTGTCGGCGGAAGCGGATGAGACGGCCTAGGAGGTAAGTCCCGTAGAGGTGTGGCGATGATAGTGGGGATGTAAATGAAATAGCTCTAGGAACCAATGGTGATGTTTTGGTGGAGATGATATTGTTTGGCCTAGGAGGTATGGTGGTATTTGGTATAGGTAGTTTTGTGGGTACTATCCTTTTAGGAATTGGTTTGATTGGATGATGAAGAATTCTATCATTTGTTGGTTTGACGGGAGATGATTCGGTTGAAGAGACTTCGTATATAACACGAGCCTTTTTCATGAGTGGTTCTTTGGTGGATAAGTTACTACTTGGGGTTTTCCTCATGATGAGATGATTTCAAGAGGTTGCAAGATCTGAAAGTTAGGATGAGAGTGATGACTATGGAGGTCCTAACAAAGTGGTTTATAAACCAAGAGATTTGGCAAGTGTATTTAAGCCTTAAGCCACTAGGATTCATTGGAATGTGATGATTAACATACACAAGAGTCAACTTCAGAGTTTGCACTGATCTAGGAACTCATTTAAGATGAGATGGAGTGTTTGAGTTAGGAAGATGAGTTGAAATGATTGTTTTAGCAAGATTTGACCTAAACTGTCATCCGAATCCCACGGTTCCCTCCTCAGAGGGATCCGCCTAGGCTAATCCTAGGGATCCGGCTATCAGCAGCTATGAAAGAGTGGAAATGATGTTTCTAAGATCTAAGACCTATAACATCTTGAGTGTTTCAGTCCTCCTAAGTGTTTTAAATGAAGGGGTGCTTAAGTACTTGAAGGTAATGAATGATGTAGCTAATGATTGTCTTTTATGGAAGGATTTGGATCTTTCAAGAGTACCAATGGATGAGCAAGGATGACACTAAAGATTAGAGTGTCAATTGAAGCTAAATGATCCTAGAGATCAGGTTGTGACTTAGGATAGTGTTTTGGAAAATAGCCTAGAAGCTTTGAGATGGGAAAAACTAGAGTTTGATCAACTTTGATCAATTTTGAGGTAAAGGATTAATTATGCCATAATCGAAAGATTTCTAAGGTTAAATGTGAGGGATCAAGTAAAAAATGAAGTGTGAGTATGAGAGCGGAAGAGTAATGGATTAAAAGTGAAATGATAGATCTACAAACTTCTTAGAGTGTGATCTAGGTGAGTTATGTAAAAGATCAACCTATCTTGATAAGGACTTAATTTACCTTAAGACACTATGTTTTAGCTTAGTGTGAGGTATTCTAAGGATATGGTTGAAATATAATGCTTGCAATTGCATTTTCTGTTTGCCGGATCCCACGGTTCCCTAAGTGTAGGGATCCGTCTAGCACAATCTTTGGGATCCGCCCATCTGCTCAGCAGGACCTTTACTAAAGGTATGCAATGATCTTGACAATGCATTATATCTCAAGGATAGTCTAAAAAGAGTTCTAATACTAAGATATCAAATGTAAGATGTTTTATTTCATGAAGGAAATTGGATTACATTGATAAAGCACGAGTACAATAGAATTGATCCTATTTTCGTATACTACTAGGTTCCTTGAGTGTTTTCGCTAGGAGAATCATTATGTGATTGATGAGTGTTGGTGAAATCAAGAATGAAGAAAGTCTTCATGAGAGATATGTTTAGCGGTTCCATCATCTTGTTCACAAGTACATACAACGGACTTTGAAATTGAGGATGGAAGTGCATAAAATTATGATAGAGGCGTGTCAAGAACATTCCATAAGGGATGAGTTTATTCTTGGAGCCTTGAAGGTTTGCAATTCGCCTTGCGAAGAAGTAGGCGAGATTGTATGGTTGTTGTGTTAGCAAACAGTACAACATGTGAGCACAACAAGCGGGAAGAATTTATCGATTTCCCCTAAGGCTCCAAACATTTTCACGTAGGATGAGTGCAAGAGGCTTGTACTCTTCTCGGATATCCCTTGTGAAGATAATGTTTGGATCAGAGTAATATGGTCGAGGTTTGCATATTATGTGATTTAAATCTTCCGGAGAGGGTATGTGTGAACAACATGGGCTATTTTCTTCACGAAAGTTGAAGAGAGAATTAAGAGACCAATCTTCGGTGAAGGCACATTGTCCATGATTTGGAATCCGGAGGATGTGAGCAAAATGCCCAAGGGTTAGAGTGAACTTTTGGTTTTTGATATAAAACCAAAGAGATAGAGAGCGATCCTCGTTACGAACGAGTTCGACTTGACGGAAGAATTCCATTATGAACCTTGGACATATCTTCTCGTTGATTTCAAAAAGACATTCTAGTCCTATGGCTCGGAAGGAGGTATTGATACCTTCTTCGAATTGTAGAGAGGTGTCTACAATACGTCCTTCATGGAAGTGACGGGTTTCGAGATTGTTGAACCCACGGACATGATTTCCAGGTGTGTTAGGCTCAAGAGAGATGTTAGGAGTGTAGACGCTAGTGAGTGAAAAATCAAACTCGTATTCATGCGTCATAGTTGAACCTATATAAGTGATGGGTTAATAAGAGGTGATGTTTATGGTCAACCTATGATTATCTAACGTTTTTATTAGATTTTTATTAACAATGGTTTTTAAACAAGAAAGACACTTGACTCACTTATGGTTTTTACATTCTAGTGGAGTATTACTTTTAGAAGAAAAATGGTTTTTAATTTGCATGAAAAACTGTTCTCCAGTAGGACGGATCCCACGGTTCCTTTTCAAAATGGATCCGGATAGTATAACTTCCGGGATCCGTGGATCTATAGTAACAGAAACAGATTTGATAAAAACATAGGTTTTACATTTTTATACTACGAGAAGTGTTTTATCCTACATTTTCTTTTAGCATGCATACATGAATTCTAATGTATTACGAAGGAATATGAAACATATAAATCACAAAAAAAATAAATAATAACAAAGATAACAAGATTATTAGTAATATTGCATTTCAATGCTAAGGATGATACAAAGGATTGGGTATATGATCCCAATGTAGATTAACAACACAAAGTAAATGTCTCCATATGTGAACTTCATCATAGGGAACACAAGTGCGATGAGTGTTAAGGCGATGGGCACGAGTGCGATGTAAACCATGTTGATGACGGATCTTCTTTGTTTCGTTTGAGATGGAATGAGGGGGAAGATGAAGTTTATGAGTGAGAGGAAATTTTTGAAATTGGAAGATTTGAAAAAGTGAGGGTTTGATAGATTGGTCGACGGTGGGAGTTTTTATAGGAAAGGAGGAATTTTTGAAATTCGTGTTTTGTTTTATTATTGGATTAAAAGAAAACAAAACATAAGTTTTATATACCACGACTTTAGATGAGAAATAAGACACGTATGAAAGAGAAAGGCTTCCTAATGAAGCTTCATGTAAAACATGTAATTAGCACAAAAGATAATCATATAAATACCTAAATAGGTATACTTAATTATCAAGCAAAGTAAAAAGAAAATCATACCTCTAGCGCACTTAGGAATGTCTTTACAAATGACACAACAAATGTCACTTAGACTATTTCCGCTCCTTTGCGTTTAAGTTACCTTCTTAAGGAAGGTATTCTTGTTACCAAGCGACTCCTAAAGCTTGGTGGGTACGAGCTTTGACTAATCAACATGACAAAGAAGATTAGTGCAATAAAAAAAAAATAAGAAAAATGTTGTTATCAAATCAACATCCAAACATATAGTTTTAAAAGACATGGTGTTTGTTTTTATGAAAAACCTTCTTTGTAGTTTTTAATTAACCATGGATTGTATCAAGTTTTTAAAGTACAATATACTTCAAGAAACTTGGTAACGAAGCTCTGATGCCAATTGTGGAAAACTAGAAGGGGGGTTGAATAGTTTTACCAATTAAAACTTCCTTTTAAACTATTTAGATCGACTTATGTCAATCTATTTGGTTGTGTGTGTTGGATGTTGATAAACAAGCATATAAAGATATGTAATGAAAAGATAAGAGTAAGATGCACAAAACCACAACGCGAGTATTTATAGTGGTTCGGCTACAAGGACACCTTCCTTGCCCTACTCCACTCCCCGAGTCACCTACTCGAGAGTTTGTAAACACTACACCAATCTCCTTATGGCGTAGAAGCCTTCACAATGTCGCTTAACCTTTTTCCGGTACAAAGCTAAATACCGAGTTCCTTCACACCAAGGCGAACCACACCTAACACAACGTCGCCTACCCTTTATAAGGTACTAGGCTAAGTACCTAGTTCTTTCACTCCAAGGTGAACTACACCTTCACAACGTCGCCTACCCTTTATTAGGTACTAGGCTAAGCACCTAGTTCCATTGCAATGGAGGAACTACTACCACACTACACCAACGACTAATCCCAAAGGAGATCTACTCCTTTACAACATCATCAAGGATATCAATATCCTTGGATCTAATACTAGTCTATCTTGTACATCAAAACACACCATATCGAATGTACATCTAAGGCACCTTTCACTAATACCTTTGATAAGATCTACAAGACACCTTTCACTAATGTCTTGTGTCTTCACTTCTAAGCACCTTTCACTAATGCTTCTTTGTCTTGACTTCTAAGCACCTTTCACTAATGCTTCTTTGTCTTGACTTCTAAGCACCTACCACAAGTGCTTATCCTATAGACAATAGATACCCTTCACTAATATCTTTGTCTTGATACTTGAGACATCTTTCACTAATGTCTTCAACACTACACTTCTTTCAAGAAATAAAGGAAACATCAACAATGGACTTGAACTTGCACGACTTCAAAGGTGGTGATCTTACCTTTAAGAGGAACCTAAAAGATCACATAAAAACAAAACTACAAACAAAGATCTCTTGGATCTAAGGTTAGTGAGATTTAACTCAGGGGAGAAAGTGTGTTGGAAAGGGGTGAGAAATAATGAAGAAATGGCTCACTATTTATAGAGGAAAAATCCTATTGTTCCCCGGATCCCACGGATCACTACCACAAGGGATCCGGCTAGCACAAAGCTAGGGATCCATGGAACGCTCCTCTTTGCCCATGGGTATTTTGGTTATGGGTCATGGGTCATGGGTTGAACCATGGATCTTTTGCTAGATACAATGTATCTTTAAGTGCAATGCACTTAGTCACTTGGGTATGGGTTGATCCATGGGTTATGGATATTATCCATGTGTGATATAAGCATGATGTCATGCAATGGGTTATGGGTCAAGATCCATGGGTTATGGGCTTTGGGTTGTACCCAACTACATTCAATGTATTTGCCTAATGGGTTGTGATACTTAAGTTTCTACCCATTCATATTACCCAATATACTACATACTAGTTATGTGTATATTTTATCCAAATATGTAAACACTAGTTGTTGTACATATGTATTACTAAATCATAAAATCACTTATACTTGTTTTAGTGTTTTATGTGAAAATATGAATATGTTAGAAACTATTAGTTTGATTTTACGTTTGTTATCGACAAAACATTAGAAGATCGTAAAATATAAATAAACATTTTTACGGCTTATTTGTATTAACATAGTTCGCTGCGGTAAACTACTCCGAATGGTTTGCTGATGAGAGTGTATTGTGAGAGTTGGTTGATGTCAGGTATTTCTAGCTGAGGTCTGGTGAAGTTGACACGGGTCTGATAGGATTCAACAGCAAGTTGTAAATATTCTACACGTTCTTGGATCACTATGCTTCTGATGAAGATGAGTAAGGACTTGATGTATTCACGTTGAATTTCAGTCGAGAAATGTCTCATTCTTCCCTGTACTTTAGCAAGATACAGATCTTCAATGTCGTTGAGAGACAAGTTCTGAAAGTCCGCTTCACAGAATTCATAGTCCCTTTCATCTTGTCTTTTGACCATGATAGTCTTGACAAAGGTGTAATCCCATTTAGACGAAAGGGTGATATGCTTAACAGCCACGATCCCTTTATCACTGAACACTTCATGTAGAGACTTTCGAACCTGGCAGCTCTTGTAGTAGATTCGTCGGCGTTCTGGCCAATGATGAATCCCGTACATTGCATCAATGTCATACTGTTCCACGCTGTTGGAAAACATGTGGGTAGCCTTTTCTTCGATGGCTATGCAGTTGGAGTATATGGCTGCCGGGAATGGAAGTGTAAGTGATGTAGCGTATTTGTTTGTACCATCGCTACCGTGTAGAAGAAATTCCAAATCTTTGTTGAAGAAATAGCGAAATGGAATCCTAGGTTGATCTGGTTGGCCAATTGTAGGTAGAGGTTTAGATCAGTCGGTGTAGTATGGAGGGTTGTCTCTTTTGGTGAAGTCGATGTTTGCTTCAGGGTTGAGCCAATCAATGTTGTTAGACATGGCTCGTGCTATATTATCAAGGTGATATTCAACTTCAATAGCACTTTCCGAGATGTCTTAGAGTAGTTGAAATGCTTCATTCTTGATTCGTTTCAACTCTGATTTCGTCATCTTCTTCACACGGAACTTTTCTTGCAGTAGCTTAGCATGCTCCAACGTACGACCTTCTACCATATATGGATCATCAGATAGAGCGGGAGTGGCATCAACAAGTTTAGAAAACCATTCAAACTCGGTGTCATCTTCGTCTAGTCATGAGACGACATCAGCCTTAGGCGCCTGATGAGTGTCTAAATACTCATCATTTTTGTATAATCTAAACTGCAAAATCATCTGAAAACACTCAGAAACACATCAAAATGATCAAAATATCACAAATCAGTGTTTTATGTGTTTTAAATGCAAAAATATCAAAATCAGATGAAAAATGTATAAAGTTTGCAAAATTGGCAGTTTTAGTCCCTCAAGTTTTAAAAGTTGTCAAATCTAGTCCCTGGGATTCAAAAATATGGAATTTGATCATTGAAGGTCCCTGAAGTATTTTAAGTTGTTAAAAATGATCCTTGAATGATTCTTTGGTCAATTGGCAAGAAAGGTCCCTAAACTTTGGAAAATTGCAAAATTAGTCCTTGGACCTTTTAAAATGAATTTTATGCAAAAGTGGTCCTTGTTCTATTCATTTATGTCATGTTTGGTCCTTGTGAAAGCATTGAAAAAAGTTCACTTTCAGTCCTTGAGTTTGGATAAGTTACACTTTTGGCCCTTGTTATTGCTACTTAACCAAACGGATCCAAATCCAATCCTTAACCAAATCCAAGCCCAACAACCAGCTGGCCCAAACCTCTTGGCCCTTGACCCCTTTGGCTGACCCTTGAGCCAGGTCACAACCCATTGTGAACCCCAGCCAAAACCCTTTTGACCTCCCCCGTATTATTAAGCTTCGGTCAACAGAAGTCAAACAACACAAATACCGCCCAGTACTGTAGCACTGTCTCTCCCATAGCAGATATCCAAAACCAGTCATGGTTTTGCATGACTTTCTCCTTCCCCCCCCCCCTTACCTTGTCCCCTCCACCTCCTCTAAACAACAAAACTCTTAATTGACTCAACCAAACCCATTAATTCCTCAAACCTGCTTTGAAGAAATATTTGGCGCCAAAATCACAAGTGGATGGTTCTGATGAGTTTGAGTGATCCAATGGCTAGAATTTGGTGGGAAAGATTCAGAGGACATCAGAGATGCAAGAAAGTCATTATATATAGAGAGAGATGCAATGTATTTGACTATCTAGTGTAATTTTCATTTAAGCTTATGTCGTTTTTGTAAAATTTAAATTTCCAGTACATTTTTAAAGTTTCCAAGTGCTTTGTAATCTTAGTTCAAGTAATAAAAACATATTTGCAGTTTCAATTTCAGTAAAGGAATTCGAATCAAGTTTATGCAATTTTCACCTTAAAAAATCTCAATTTGGTCAAATGATATTTGTAGTTGTTACTTTGGATTCTTAAGCTAAAATAAGCTCTTCTATAGCTTATATAAACCATCAGATATATTTAAGCTCAGTTTAGAGTTCTAATTCAAAAAATTCTCAAAAATAAAAAAATTAGCTTAAAATAAAAAATCATGAAGAAGGTGCAAGGAAGCTGAAGCATGGTGATTTCTGGATTGCTTATGGGTTTAGAGCTTCTTGGGAAGCAATAGGGTGGGTTCTCAGATCTTGGGTCTCCATTTTGTGCATAAACTCATTTTGTAAGGCATTTCCTCAAATTTTACAATTCTTAGTTTAAGCTTTTAAATAGTGTTAATTTCAGTTCCAATCTGTTTTATTATAACTAATTTAAGATATTAAACAGATTATTTGGTCTACACATTTGATTTAATACTAAACTCTTCAAAATAGCATCATTAAGGACTGTTTGGTTCTGCTTAATAATCTGTGGAAGAAGTCATTTGAGTTGTTAGTTGTTGTTGTTCTGTGTTACTATACTTCCTAATAACTCATTTTAGTCATAAAATCTAGTTCTTGTTTTATAAAAAGTCAAATTTTAGTTTAATCTCAATTTACCTTATAACTGTTAAGACATTAGATTAATAATCTCATCAAATCTGCTTGTAACTGGTTACTTTAGCTTAAAATCACCTTAACATAGCTTAATATAACATATATAATCAGTAAAATCAATCTTAAGTTCATAAAAGTCAACTAGTCAGTGTATTTAAAAAGTCAAAATTTCACTTGGGTCGTTTTTGAATAAAAAAGATCTTTTTACTGTGGGCTTAATAATAAGTTTAAGCTTAAAAGCTCTTAGGGTATTAGAGTATAGTTGCTAAACAAAAATACAAAAATACTAGTTCATTGTTAATCAGCCTCTTAAGTGCTTATTTTCTAGCTTTTTGTGAGTACCTGTTTCAAAATTGTGCCCTGTGCACCAGTTTCATGGCTACTTTTATAAGCTCCCATAGAGCTTATTAGTTGACCAAATCTGGTGATCTTTGGTTCTTTGGGTAGCCAACCTAGCTATCTTGAGGTTCCAACTCTTGTTTTTCAATTTGAAGCTTAATAGCTAGGGCTGCAAGTAGCTTTAAGTTTGTCCCATTTCTGTCCTTATCATAAGTGCTTATTACCTTTTCAGTAGCTTATCAGTGTGCTTCTTTGTATTTTTTAGCTTCATCTCAGTTCATATAGATTGTTTGCATCTTATTTAAGCTTTTGTTTCAACTTGTGAGCTTGTTTGAGCTTATTTCACCAAATAAGCTCAAAAGCACCACTGTTGGCCAATAAGCCATCAAAACAGCTTATTTGTGACTTGTAAAATTTTTGTCTTTGTTAAAGTTTCATAATATCAGTATTAAAGTAGTTTTCAAAAACAAAATCCAGAAAAAGACCAATTAAAAATCAGTGATAGTGTTTATTTAATATTTCTTAGCTTTTTGATTTTTCTTTTCAGCTTATTAATAAGCAAATCTTGTTTTTCTATTTTTCTTAGGTTTCTGTCATCATATAGTATTTTTAAAAAAAGTTTCATATTTTTCTCTACCTTTTTAGTATTTATTATAATTTTAAATAGTTAAAAATAGTAATTAATTAGTAATAAATAATTAAAAAGCATAAAAAATATATTTTCAGTTTTAAAATTAGTTTTATTATACTTTAGATTTTTCCAAGTTAAAATTTTATTTTTCCAAGTTTATTTTATATTTTCTAGTATTTAAGTGTATTTTAAATAATAATTAATTAGTAATAATTAGATAAAAAGTGTGAAAAATATATTTTTGATTTTAAAATTAGTTTTATAGTATTTTAGATTTTTCTCAATCATAATTTTATTTTTCTAGCTTTATTTTGTATTTTCTTCTATTTTAGAGTATTCATTAAATAGTTAAAATAGTTTTTAATTAATAATAATTAATTAAATAGTGTTAAAAATAATTTTCCTTTTCTAATAATTTTCTTTTATTTTTAGGATTTCAAAAATGTTATTTTCATATTTTTAGGTCTTTTAATTCTTAGATTTTACTTTTTATTTTGTACGTATACGTAGTTTTTAAAACTTACGTTTACGTTTCTTTCATCTGATTGTTGTGCTTTCCAGTTCTGTATCCTATTCCTTTCCAATCAATCAGTAGTGTAATTTCTTAATCAAAACCTTTACACATCACTATCCTTAGTGATCACTCTATCATCTGAGTTTGTTTCGACACACCATTGAGTCTCCGTGGGACTAAACGACCCGGGAATTCATTGTATTCTCCAGGACTTCATTGTATTTGTGCTTAATCTGTTTTAAGTCTGTTACGGCTGGTCATTCACAAGTGGCCAGTTTGTGTGATTAGATTTGACTGGTTTTGCACAGATCAAATTTTGGCGCCGCTGCCGGGGAGGCTTTAGCGTGTGTTTAGCCATTTTCAGACCCATTCTTGCACATAACCCATCAGTTTGTAAAAAGTTTTTTGTAAAGTTATAAGAAAATCAAAAAAGTCATTAACACTTTTCCTAAAGTGTTAAAACACCAAAAAAATATAAAACAACAAAACAATCGTAGCGTTTTCTATCTTGTATTGTCTTTAAGGTGATTCTTAAAACAGTACGATTTGTTTAAACGAGACGATACCAAAAATATTGTCCAAAAGTTTTTGAACCCATCTGCACAAATCTTACCTACGTGTTTTCAGTGGTACTTAAGTTATACATAAAAATCAACCACCGCAAATCAAGGCAGTGCACTACCTAACTGGGGGTGCGACCATAATAAGTTCCCGAACATCAGATTTAAAACTTGCCTTTGTGTCACTTGTGATTTGGTGTACCTTTTTCAAAGAAGCCATTTCATTTGTGATTATTGGTTAAGTTCACTTGTGTTTTGCCTCATTTGTTTTGAAAATTGATTTTTATACATAGTGCATGCGCACTCGTTCTTCCAGTTCTACAAGTCCACTTTCTGAACTTGGAAAGATTCCTCGAAGACGTAGAGGACGTTCAGCTCCTTCAGCCGTGACTGAGGAACGTCTACCACCACCACCTCCTGTCGAAATGGCAGAAGACAAACCCATGAATGAGCTTCTCCAAGCACCCATCGAGGGTTACGGAGATGCCATTGTTGTCCCAGCCATCGTGGCTGACACTTTCGAGCTCAAAACCGGGTTACTTAATCTAGTAACCCAAAGCCAATTCTATGGTTTTGAGCGGGATGATCCTCATGCACACATTCGATGGTTTAACAAGATAGCATCTACCATCAAGTACAAGAATGTCCCACACGAAGCTATCAAGCTTCTTCTGTTCCCATTTTCTCTAGAGGGACAAGCCCGGAATTGGCTTGAGAAACAACCCCCTCGTTCTATAGAGACATGGGAAGATCTTGTCACCAAGTTCGTTAACGAGTTCTATCCTCCATCCCGAACCACAAGTCTTAAGAATGAGATAATGAAATTTTCTCAGAGATTTGATGAATCATTCGGGGAGGCATGGGATCGTTACAAAGAGTTGCTTCGCAAGTGTCCGCATCACGGTTTTACCGAATTAATGCAAATGGATACTTTCTACAATGGTCTCAATCAGACCAATCAAGACTCTTTGAATGCCTCCGCGGGAGGTAATTTCCTGAGCAAGACCACAAAAGAGGCCTTGCAAATCATTGAGAACAAATCTCAGGTCCGTCCTTTCAGAGCAAAGACATATCAGTCTCATGCTGGACCTTCTTCTTCTTCATCCCCCGTGAGTACATCTAGCACCGATGCTAAGATTGATAAACTCACAGACATTGTTCAGGCTTTGGTTCTTGCTAACCAGAAGAAAGTCTCCTTCACTCAGGCACCAACACATGCTGAAGTGAAGAAATTCGAGAGTTGTGTTACTTGTGGTGGTCCTCATGCTTACTACAATTGTACTGCCACCGATGGTAGTCCTTTTGAAGCCAATGCTCTAGCCGGTAGTTCACAACAAGGAGGTAATCAATACCGTCCTCAAAATGAACCACACTACCGTGCTAACACTAATCAGGCACCACCCGGTTTTAACCAGAATCATAACATGCAAAACCGGAATCAGAACCAACCAAGAATGAACCAAGGTTATCAAAACCAAGGTAATTTCTATCCTGGACCCAATCAAGGTTTCCAACATCAAGGAAACCTTCATCAAAACAATTTCAAGTGAGGGAATCAATTTCATGGGAATATGAATCCTAATCAAGGGAATTTTGGCTATAATCAAAACATACGGCCTCAAATTGTCCCTCCAGCTCCTCCCGTCATTACTCCTCCAGGACCATCATCTGATGAGTTACTGAAGCAGTTTATGAAATCCCAAGATGAAATGAACAGGTTGTTGGTCAGTCAGATTGCTGATCTTAAGAAGTCTTTAAATGATCAACCCTCGGGCTCAGGTACTTTACCGAGCAACACGATCGCTAACCCGAGGGGCGATGCCAAGGCGATCACAACCCGAAGTGGTGTTTCATACACTGGACCTGCTGTTCCTACTACCTCTTCTTCTTCTTCTCTCCCTAAGGTAGTGGAAAGTGAACCAAGGACACACAATGGACCTACGACTCCAATGCCTCCTCCTCCTGTGGCAATGAGTCAAGTTACCAAGGAAACAACGGACAAGGTGTATTATTCTAGCCCACGAAGTACCGCACACGTCCAACCTTCGGTAGTCCAACCTCAAGTGGTCCAGAAACCCAAGTCAAATCAAGGAGTTGTTTTTGAACCTCCTGTGGCTCCTGTTGAGAATCAGAAATCCAAATCTTCTATTCCTTACCCATCACGTTTGAATGAGCAAAAGCTCCGCGAGAAAGCTAGTCATCAAATGGATAAATTTTTCCAAATTTTCCAAGAGTTACACTTTGACATAAGCTTTGCGGATGCTATCATGTTGATGCCCAAGTTTGCATCAACTCTCAAGCACATGTTAAGCAATAAGGAAAAGCTGTTTGAAATGGCAAAAACTCCACTGAACGAGAACTGCTCGGTAGTTATTCTGAAGAAGCTTCCAGAAAAACTTGGAGATCCTGGGAAATTTCTCTTACCTTGTGTATTCCCAGGAATGGTTGAATGCTTTGCCTTAGCAGATCTTGGTGCAAGCATAAACCTTATGCCTTATTCAGTGTGGAAGAAACTTTCTCTTCCGGAACTTACTCCTACATGCATGACTCTCGAGCTTGCAGATTGTTCCATATCCCGTCCTTTTGGCATTGCTGAGGACGTATTTGTGAAAGTAGGAAAGTTCCATTTTCCAGCTGACTTCGTGGTTGTTGATTTTGATGCCGATCATCGGGTTCCTCTCATTGTTGGTCGAGGATTCCTAAGAACGGGCCGTGCTCTCATAGATGTATTTGAGCAAGAAATCACATTGCGTGTTGGTAATGAAGCTGTCACCTTCAACCTTGACCAAACTTCGAGGTACTCCGCAAACTATGATTCTCAATCGGTTAACCGAATAGATATCATTGATGTTGCTTCTGACGAGTACTCTCAAGAAGTTCTTGGTTATTCTCATAATTCTGTGAGTGGGGATTCCATCACATCTTCTCAGCCTATCATAGCCAATTCTACTCCTTCCCTCACTCCGTTTGAGGGAAGCGACTTCATCTTAGATGAGATTGAAGCATACTTGGCTAGTGATTCTGTACCTTGGTAAATTGATCAAGCTCCTATTGATATTGAGGGGGACATACTTCTTATTGAGAAGTTGCTCAATGATGATCCATCATCAACCCCTCATCCTAGTGATTCAATTCCTAATGAGATTAATCAAAATGAGATTAATCTGGAGGGAGATATTCTTCTAAAGAAAGTGTCAAATCTGGATACTTCTCCTCCTTTCCCTCCCATCAAACTTCATAGCAAGGAAGTCAAGTCAGTTGAGAAAACTGAAGAATTTCCTGAGGTTGAGCTTAAGGACTTACCTCCTCATCTCGAGTATGCATTTCTAGAAGGTGATGATAAATTACCCGTCATTATTGCTCGAGATTTGAGTAAAGATGAAAAAGCTGCTCTCATAAAAATCTTGAAGTCACACAAGCAAGCAATTGCTTGGAAACTCTCCGACATCAAAGGTATAAACCCTGAGTTTTGCACTCATAAAATCTTGATGGAGGATGACTTCAAACCCGCAGTTCAACATCAGAGACGAGTGAATCCAAAAATCCATGATGTTATCAAACAAGAGGTTATCAAACTTCTTGATGCAGGATTGATTTACCCGATCTCAGATAGTCCTTGGGTTAGCCCAATTCATTGTGTTCCGAAAAAGGGTGGCATTACTGTTATCACAAATGAAGATAACGAGTTAATCCCAACTCGATTGGTTACGGGATGGCGTGTTTGCATTGACTATCGTAATTTGAATGACGCCACCCGTAAAGACCATTTTCCTCTACCCTTCATGGACCAGATGCTTGAGAGATTAGCAGGGAACGAATACTATTGTTTCCTTGATGGTTTCTCGGGTTACCTTCAGATCCCTATTGATCCACAGGATCAAGAGAAAACCACATTCACTTGCCCATACGGGACTTTTGCCTACAAACGTATGCCTTTTGGCTTATGTAATGCTCCTGGCACGTTCCAACGATGTATGATGGCCATATTCCATGACATGATCGGGGAAACAATGGAGGTGTTTATGGATGACTTCTCGGTCATTGGGGATTCTTTTCAATCATGTCTCTCCCATTTAGATAAAATGCTTCAAAGGTGTAAAGACACCAATCTTTGTCTAAACTGGGAGAAAAGCCACTTTATGGTCAAAGAAGGCATAGTCCTTGGCCATAAGATTTCAAAGAACGGGATTGAGGTAGATAGAGCAAAAGTCGATGTTATTGCTAAATTACCTCATCCTATTACCGTCAAAGGTATTAGGAGTTTTTTAGGTCATGCCGGTTTCTATCGCAGATTCATACAAGATTTTTTCCAAAATCGCCCGGCCTATGACCCATCTTCTTGAAAAGGATGCTCCTTTTATCTTCTCACCCGAGTGCATCATAGCTTTTGAAACATTGAAGAAAAAGCTTACTGAATCACCCATTCTCGTTGCTCCCGACTGGGACTTGCCTTTTGAGCTCATGTGCGATGCAAGTGATTTTGCTATCGGTGCAGTCCTAGGGCAACGAAGAAACAAGCATTTTCAGCCTATTCACTACGCAAGTAAGACTATGACTGAAGTTCAAACTCATTACACCACCACAGAAAAAGAGCTATTAGCCGTGGTGTATGCATTTGAGAAGTTTCGGCCATACTTAATCTTGACCAAATGCGTAGTGTATACGGATCACTCGGCTCTTAAATATCTCTTTGCAAAACAAGATGCAAAGCCGAGATTGCTTCGTTGGATTCTCCTCCTCCAGGAATTTGATATCATTATACGTGATAAAAAAGGAGCCGAGAATCTAGCTGCTGATCATCTGTCCAGATTAGAAAACCCTCACCAAGATGTTTTCGAGAAAAAGGAAATAAATGAAACATTTCCTCTCGAGACACTCAATGCGGTTTCTTTTCATGGAAATTCTTCTACCCCATGGTTTGCTGACTTCGCAAATTACCATGCGGGTAACTTCATTGTGAAAGGGATGTCGACCCAGCAGAAGAACAAATTCTTCAAAGATGTTAAACATTATTTCTGGGACGACCCTTTCTTGTTCAAAATCTGTGCGGATCAAGTCATCCGACGGTGTGTTTATGGACAGGAAGCTATTGACATTCTCACAGCTTGCCATGCTGGACCCACCGGGGGCCATCATAGTCCAAACTACACCGCCAAAAAGGTATTTGATTCCGGGTTCTATTGGCCCACAATTTATAAGGATGCCCACGAATTTGTCAAAGCCTGTGACGCTTGTCAACGTCACGGAAATATATCTCAAAGAAATGAAATGCCACAAAATGCCATTCAAGTTTGTGAGATATTTGACATATGGGGTATTGATTTTATGGGGCCATTTCCATCTTCTCGTGGTAACAAGTACATACTCGTGGCTGTTGACTATTTGTCAAAATGGGTTGAAGCGAAAGCTTTACCCACCAATGATGCCCGAGTTGTTGTGAAATTTTTGAAATCTCTGTTTGCCAGGTTTGGAACTCCGAGAGCGATAATCAGTGATCGTGGTACACATTTTTGTAATGACCAATTTGAAAGAGTCATGCAAAAGTATGGTGTTACCCACCGTCTCTCTACTGCATACCACCCCCAAACAAGTGGGCAGGTGGAAGTTTCAAACAGTGGTATTAAAAGAATCCTTGAAAGGACAGTAGGCGAAAATCGTGCATCCTGGTCGGATAAGCTTGATGACGCACTCTGGGCCTTCCGTACAGCTTACAAAACACCAATTGGGTGTACTCCATACAAGCTAGTGTACGGAAAGGCATGTCATCTTCCGATCGAGTTAGAGCACAAGGCATACTGGGCCTTGAAGCATGCAAACTTCGATATACAGACAGCTGGTGATCATAGAAAAGTTCAAATGAATGAATTAAATGAACTTCGTGATCAAGCTTACGAGAACTCTTTGATCTACAAGCAAAAGACAAAGAAGATTCATGACTCAAAAATCAAGAACCGCGTTTTCAACGTTGGTGATCGAGTCCTTCTTTTCAATTCAAGATTGAAGATTTTCTCGGGAAAGCTCAAGTCCCGCTGGTCTGGTCCATTCACTATCGCTAAGGTTTATCCTTATGGTACCGTTGAGTTATCTCAACCCGATGGTCCTAATTTTAAAGTGAATGGTCATCGAGTAAAGCATTACTTTGGAGAGGACATTCCCCCTGTGGTTGTCCCGGATTTACAAACATTCCCCATGAACCAATGAATGCGGGGATCGAGTCAAGCTAGTGACTCGGGAATCAAAAACATTAGCACGCACCATATGGGTTTTCACCCATAATTCTGTCTTCTTACCCCCTTTCTACCACCCTAGTATGGGGGAGTTTCCCCACACTGTTGTATATAAAATCATGTTTAAAAAAAATAAAATAAATAAAAAATCTTCTAAATAATGGCCGTAATATTTCCCTTTTACGTTCTTTGTTTCGGCATAACCGCCGGTACTTTGAATATTGAGGGCAATATTCATTTCTAAGTGTGGGGGGGAATTCTCACGAATTTCATGTATTATTTACCCAATTCCTCCGTTTTTGGCCAAAAAATTTTTTTTTTGGGAGTAAGTGTTCTACACTTACTCATCTTGGTTATCAGTCCGCCATGTCTGTAAGACAAAAGGATTGGCTAATCCAGGAGCAAACGGCTCTTGGTAAAGATTTCTCAAATCCGTTTATATGGCTTGCAATTTGCCCAAAATTGTATGGTTCTCAGCTCACCATATCCTAATAAGTGAAGAGTTGGCTAGCCCGCAAGGTTATGGCTTGTGGTAAAGGCAGTGGAAAATCCATAATTGGTAATCAGCTCACCAAAGATAATATTGATAATTTATCTAAGAGTTGGCTAGTCCAGAAGGGTACGGCTTCTGGTAAAGACACATCAAATCCGTTATATGGTTTATGATTTGCCAATAAATCATTTGGTTATCGTTGTACCAAGGTTCTTACTTGAATCAAAACAATTGGCTACTCCAGAAGTGATGGCTTTTGGTAAAGAGTTTTTCAAATCCATCAAGTTTTCTCAAATCATTGCTAGGGACTAGCAATATCTCAGTGTGGGGGATTGATGAGTGTCTAAATACTCATCATTTTTGTATAATCTAAACTGCAAAATCATCTGAAAACACTCAGAAACACATCAAAATGATCAAAATATCACAAATCAGTGTTTTATGTGTTTTAAATGCAAAAATATCAAAATCAGATGAAAAATGTATAAAGTTTGCAAAATTGGCAGTTTTAGTCCCTCAAGTTTTAAAAGTTGTCAAATCTAGTCCCTGGGATTCAAAAATATGGAATTTGATCATTCAAGGTCCCTGAAGTATTTTAAGTTGTTAAAAATGATCCTTGAATGATTCTTTGGTCAATTGGCAAGAAAGGTCCCTAAACTTTGGAAAATTGCAAAATTAGTCCTTGGACCTTTTAAAATGAATTTTATGCAAAAGTGGTCCTTGTTCTATTCATTTATGTCATGTTTGGTCCTTGTGAAAGCATTGAAAAAAGTTCACTTTCAGTCCTTGAGTTTGGATAAGTTACACTTATGGCCCTTGTTATTGCTACTTAACCAAACGGATCCAAATCCAATCCTTAACCAAATCCAAGCCCAACAACCAGCTGGCCCAAACCTCTTGGCCCTTGACCCCTTTGGCTGACCCTTGAGCCAGGTCACAACCCATTGTGAACCCCAGCCAAAACCCTTTTGACCTCCCCCGTATTATTAAGCTTCGGTCAACAGAAGTCAAACAACACAAATACCGCCCAGTACTGTAGCACTGTCTCTCCCATAGCAGATATCCAAAACCAGTCATGGTTTTGCATGACTTTCTCCTTCCCCCCCCCCCTTACCTTGTCCCCTCCACCTCCTCTAAACAACAAAACTCTTAATTGACTCAACCAAACCCATTAATTCCTCAAACCTGCTTTGAAGAAATATTTGGCGCCAAAATCACAAGTGGATGGTTCTGATGAGTTTGAGTGATCCAATGGCTAGAATTTGGTGGGAAAGATTCAGAGGACATCAGAGATGCAAGAAAGTCATTATATAGAGAGAGAGATGCAATGTATTTGACTATCTAGTGTAATTTTCATTTAAGCTTATGTCGTTTTTGTAAAATTTAAATTTCCAGTACATTTTTAAAGTTTCCAAGTGCTTTGTAATCTTAGTTCAAGTAATAAAAACATATTTGCAGTTTCAATTTCAGTAAAGGAATTCGAATCAAGTTTATGCAATTTTCACCTTAAAAAATCTCAATTTGGTCAAATGATATTTGTAGTTGTTACTTTGGATTCTTAAGCTAAAATAAGCTCTTCTATAGCTTATATAAACCATCAGATATATTTAAGCTCAGTTTAGAGTTCTAATTCAAAAAATTCTCAAAAATAAAAAAATTAGCTTAAAATAAAAAATCATGAAGAAGGTGCAAGGAAGCTGAAGCATGGTGATTTCTGGATTGCTTATGGGTTTAGAGCTTCTTGGGAAGCAATAGGGTGGGTTCTCAGATCTTGGGTCTCCATTTTGTGCATAAACTCATTTTGTAAGGCATTTCCTCAAATTTTCCAATTCTTAGTTTAAGCTTTTAAATAGTGTTAATTTCAGTTCCAATCTGTTTTATTATAACTAATTTAAGATATTAAACAGATTATTTGGTCTACACATTTGATTTAATACTAAACTCTTCAAAATAGCATCATTAAGGACTGTTTGGTTCTGCTTAATAATCTGTGGAAGAAGTCATTTGAGTTGTTAGTTGTTGTTGTTCTGTGTTACTATACTTCCTAATAACTCATTTTAGTCATAAAATCTAGTTCTTGTTTTATAAAAAGTCAAATTTTAGTTTAATCTCAATTTACCTTATAACTGTTAAGACATTAGATTAATAATCTCATCAAATCTGCTTGTAACTGGTTACTTTAGCTTAAAATCACCTTAACATAGCTTAATATAACATATATAATCAGTAAAATCAATCTTAAGTTCATAAAAGTCAACTAGTCAGTGTATTTAAAAAGTCAAAATTTCACTTGGGTCGTTTTTGAATAAAAAAGATCTTTTTACTGTGGGCTTAATAATAAGTTTAAGCTTAAAAGCTCTTAGGGTATTAGAGTATAGTTGCTAAACAAAAATACAAAAATACTAGTTCATTGTTAATCAGCCTCTTAAGTGCTTATTTTCTAGCTTTTTGTGAGTACCTGTTTCAAAATTGTGCCCTGTGCACCAGTTTCATGGCTACTTTTATAAGCTCCCATAGAGCTTATTAGTTGACCAAATCTGGTGATCTTTGGTTCTTTGGGTAGCCAACCTAGCTATCTTGAGGTTCCAACTCTTGTTTTTCAATTTGAAGCTTAATAGCTAGGGCTGCAAGTAGCTTTAAGTTTGTCCCATTTCTGTCCTTATCATAAGTGCTTATTACCTTTTCAGTAGCTTATCAGTGTGCTTCTTTGTATTTTTTAGCTTCATCTCAGTTCATATAGATTGTTTGCATCTTATTTAAGCTTTTGTTTCAACTTGTGAGCTTGTTTGAGCTTATTTCACCAAATAAGCTCAAAAGCACCACTGTTGGCCAATAAGCCATCAAAACAGCTTATTTGTGACTTGTAAAATTTTTGTCTTTGTTAAAGTTTCATAATATCAGTATTAAAGTAGTTTTCAAAAACAAAATCCAGAAAAAGACCAATTAAAAATCAGTGATAGTGTTTATTTAATATTTCTTAGCTTTTTGATTTTTCTTTTCAGCTTATTAATAAGCAAATCTTGTTTTTCTATTTTTCTTATGTTTCTGTCATCATATAGTATTTTTAGAAAAAGTTTCATATTTTTCTCTACCTTTTTAGTATTTATTATAATTTTAAATAGTTAAAAATAGTAATTAATTAGTAATAAATAATTAAAAAGCATAAAAAATATATTTTCAGTTTTAAAATTAGTTTTATTATATTTTAGATTTTTCCAAGTTAAAATTTTATTTTTCCAAGTTTATTTTATATTTTCTAGTATTTAAGTGTATTTTAAATAATAATTAATTAGTAATAATTAGATAAAAAGTGTGAAAAATATATTTTTGATTTTAAAATTAGTTTTATAGTATTTTAGATTTTTATCAATCATAATTTTATTTTTCTAGCTTTATTTTGTATTTTCTTCTATTTTAGAGTATTCATTAAATTAGTTAAAATAGTTTTTAATTAATAATAATTAATTAAATAGTGTTAAAAATAATTTTCCTTTTCTAATAATTTTCTTTTATTTTTAGGATTTCAAAAATGTTATTTTCATATTTTTAGGTCTTTTAATTCTTAGATTTTACTTTTTATTTTGTACGTATACGTAGTTTTTAAAACTTACGTTTACGTTTCTTTCATCTAATTGTTGTGCTTTCCAGTTCTGTATCCTATTCCTTTCCAATCAATCAGTAGTGTAATTTCTTAATCAAAACCTTTACAGATCACTATTCTTAGTGATCACTCTATCATCTGAGTTTGTTTCGACACACCATTGAGTCTCCGTGGGACTAAACGACCCGGGAATTCTGTGTATTCTCCAGGACTTCATTGTATTTGTGCTTAATCTGTTTTAAGTCTGTTACGGCTGGTCATTCACAAGTGGCCAGTTTGTGTGATTAGATTTGACTGGTTTTGCACAGATCGGCGCCTTTTTCTTCTTCTTTGGCTTTGATGAGGATGATGGTTTCTTTGTTGAAGCTGGAGAGGTGGGTTGTTGTTGGGGCTCAGGGTCTTCCTCATCTTCACCACCAGTATACTCAAAGTGATCACCGGTTTTCTTTGTCTGGGGTGGTAACTCAGAGTCCTGAGGTTTGTCAGTAGAAGAGCGAGGAGGAGATCGTCTTGGTGGTGAAGTCCTTTGGGGTGGTGATGGCATAGATGATGGTTCTCCAGTCTGCTTTGGACGTTTAGGCTCGTCATTTTTATCCTTATCCTTATCTTCATCGTCTCTTGGACGTTTAGGCCTTTGAGCCTCTTCTCTGTATGCTGATTTGAGTTGGTATTCCAGCAATGCTTCAAACAATTTACCTTCGTGAGAAGTAAATGTTGCAGATCGTTTAGAAATTTGAGCTACTAGCCTGGAAACCAATTCAGCATCTGAGATTATTATGGGATCAACTGGATTGATATTCACTTGCATAGGTGTTGATCTCATAGTTTGCTTGGCCAAATGCAATAGATTCGGATAGAGTTGTCTGGTGTACATTTCTTTTGTCATACCAGGAACGATGTCAAGAAGGAACTTGTGAGTGTAACCTTTGATCATCTCGTTCATTACCCCTTGAGGATCACGTTGCATGAACTTCTGAATGTACTCCCTTTCAGCTGACATCTTGTCATTCTCGTCATGAAGATACTGAACCTGGTCAGCGAGAAAATTCAGCTTTCTGTAAAGCATGTCTTTCTTCCTGACCTGCTTGACAGCTTTAACGATCCTTGTCTTTGCCCGAGAAGTCCAAGAGTCCGTTGGCTTCTTTACAGATTTTGATGTGCATTTGGTTGATCTTCTGGATGGTGGTGGTGAAGAGTGAGAGGATGAATCTGATGATGAAGAGTCATGAGGAGGTTCAGGGTCCTTAGGAGGTTCAGAAGTTTTCTCCTTGGAAAGAGTTGGACTGTTGAGAAGATAATCATCATAGTTTACTTTGTCATCTTGTCCAGATTTAGTCTTTTCTTCAGCCTGAATCCTAGCTTCTTCATCAGCTTTTTCTTTCTCAGACTTTTCCGTTTCTGGTTCCTCCAGGCTCTTTTGTTGTTGCTCAAGAGTGGTGGCACCAATTCCCTTATCGGGTTGATTAACCGCATCAGGAATCGGTGTAGACTGGACACCACCACTAGACCCTCCGGGGCCTCGCATTTGTTCCTGTTCAAACTCTTTTGCCTTGTGTTGAAGTCTAATGATTTTGAACTGCTTCCTGTAGTCGGTGTCCAGTGGCTCTTCATCTGAGCTTTGTTCTTCTTGCTCAAGTACTGGAGTCTTCCCTTTGCCTTGGAGAGCTTTTGGAAAGGGAGGTTTAGCTACTGTTGGAGTGTCAATGGTTGCAGTTTCAGAGTAGATAACCTCTTCTTCTGATTCGGTTTCCTCATAGCTTTCATCCACTAGCTTTCTTTGCTGTTCAGACTTGGGAATGGGAATAGGAACAACTTCCTTATAGGGAACTTTCCGTCTGTGTCCAGGTTTCCTCTTAGGGAACTTCCTTTTACTCTCAGTGCTTGCAACACTTCCTACACTTCCTCTTCTAGTTTTCCTGGTAGGTGTGCCAGAAGGCTTGTCATCGAGAAAACCAACTTTGCTTTCTTCAACTGCTACCAGATACCTTTTGTATGTGTAGAGCATTTTGATTTCATCAGACAGAAGGTGATCCGGCAACACAGCACCCTGTTTCTTCGTTGTTGATTCCTTGAATCTGACAGTTAGAGTAGGTTCAGACAACATGTAGTGATTGTTTAGGTCGTCGAGTCTCAAGGGAATATCGGGATTTAACCCAAGAGCTCTCTGGATCAGCAGTTTTGTGTATCTGATGTATGGGATCTTGGTGCCTCATTTTTTGAGGAAAGACATCATGTCATCCCATATCAGAGCTTCAACTTCGATATGTTTCATGTTGACCAAAGCCCAGAAAATCTGTAGTTCCATGAGCTTGGGATGCTCATAACCACTATCCCGTCCAGAAACAGATTTTGTGATGATGATGAAGAGGGTTCTCCAGGGCTGAGGGATATTCTTCAGGTCAACGTAAGAGTGCTTGTTGATTACCCCTGTAGCTTCGTCATAACCGATGTCGATCATGAATTGCAGAACGACCTCTTCAGTAGGTGTAGCGTTGTACTCAGTTGATTCAATGTCAGGAATGAAGAGAATAGCCCGCAAGTCTGCTGGTGACTTGCTTGTGATTGAGAGTCACAGTCACAGCATTTTGCCCTTTGATCTGCTTCATTGTGTGCCAGAATTGCTGAATGTAGATCTTCGGAACTGTGGCAAAGTTGGTTAGCATATTCTGATAAGAATGATTCTTCAGAATGTCCACTGCTATCAGGCAAGAAGACTCTGAGCATGTGAGGGTATCAAAGTCAACACGAAGGTTGTTCCTTCCAATCTTCATCAGATAGCCATTAGGGAAGATATCAGTAACGGTGAGAACATTTGGTGCATCCACATTCTGCATTTGAGCGTCCATGTCGTGATCTGAAAGATATTTAGCCAAAAGAACCAACATATCGAAAGACAATATGTTAGTCAATAGATGGTTTTATTGTCTAATTATAGAATGTGATATGTCGATGATTGTTACAAGTCCTATGTCACTTGTTTGTCCAATAGTCTAATGACGTCGTGATAAGTTTCGTGAGATAATTAACTTTAAGTTTTAAAGTCCACGTTATCACTTATTTTTCACAACATATTAAAAGTTTAAGCTTATTAGTGACATTATTGGTTTCGTGGCGTTATGATTTATTTATTTACAACTTTGCACGCGTAACAATTCATGATAAAGGTTAAACAAGGCTTAGGCGTAGAAATGGCAAGCTTATGCGTAAACAGGAATGATATACGCGTAAACGCAAGCTTATGCGTAGGATCCTGACTTACACGTAAGAAATATTACGCGTAGGAAAAAGGGGACCTTATGCGTAGAGCTTACGCGTAAGCGTATATAAACCTTACGCGTAAGGCTTACTCGTAAGAGTCAACCTTATGCGTAGAGGTCACTGTTTACGCATATCCTTCACAGGATACGCGTAGTCCCTTTTGTAGAACCTTACGCGTAATAGTTACGCGTAAGATTACTCTTACGCATAACTTTCTACGCGTAAGGTGATCCTTATGCGTAGTTTGCTAGTAACCTTGATTCTGAATTTCACGCGTAGTAAACCTGAAATAAGTTAATCATAGCTCCAATATTAACACATACATTCAATATTTATCAGATCATACCATGAATAATCATTTAAACAGTTATGCGAAAAAACCTTATGCGTAAGCCTAAACCCTAAGTTTCAAGAATTACGCGTAAGAGAATTAGCCATAGGAATTGCACTAAAATGATTCTGGGAAGTCTAGTATGTCTATAAAGATGTTTTATCCAAGTTTTAACATCAAACTCAACATGAATCAAAAATACTCAATTCGTATGAACTAGAACCCTAAATTTCAATTCTTTCATATTTGATGTTTCTGGGCAAGATCTAAGCATAGATATAGTTAATTCATCATTTAAACAACATCTTATAAGCAACTAATTGACCAGAAACACTCACACAATAAAACACCCAATTCACGCATAAACCCTAGTTTTCCAGAATCAATCAATTCGTGTTTCTGGGTAAGTTTTGAGGATAAAAATGGTATCATTGATGTTATAGAAACGTTTTGACTCAATTATTTTAACCACAAACACATAAACAAGATTACGTGTTCATACGCATACGCGTAGAACACAAAATCGTCCTTAGGTCAATATCTAACCGTTGTTTTTCAAAATGATTCAAAACCATTGTTAATAATCTTGTTAAAAATACAAAAACACTTACAAAATGAAGATCTGAAACACGGATTTGTAGAAAGATTTTTAGGCGTAGGATTTGTTAGGTGTTAAAGTAAATGTGAAGAGTTAATGTTGTTAGGTGAGGTGTTTTTGTTAAAAAATACTTTAACCTTTTGACACTTTCAGTCCCTCCACCTTTACCATTTACATCTAAAGCCTTTAACTTCCATTTTGGTTACCAAACGAAGATATTTGAAAGAAATTTGATGACACTCCCCCTCGACTTAAGAAATAATGAAAGTTTATAAAATATAGTCCGAGAAGTGTCAGAAAACCAGAAATGTGACCACCATTAATTAAAGAAACAACCGGGATAAGATAACATGCAAGTACAAGGTTTTATGAAACTGAGAAATATTAATTTTCTCCCCCTCAACACTTGATCGAAAAAAAATATTAAATTTTGAAAGATTATAGTGTTGACGGAAGATTTGTACTTGCCATGTTAAAGAAATGTAGATAGAAGAATATTTTTGAAGTTTTATCTGATTTTATATTTTTGTATTTGGTTTTTGAAAAATATTTACTGTTAGGAATTGGAAATTCCATAGTAAAGTGTCGGTCACCCCAACTATAGTATAGCATATGTTAGCTCGTAGACATTACGTTATTTACTAGTTATTTAGTTAGTTATTTAGTTTAGTGCAACACCGTGGAGGACGGACGGGTCTTTACCCACTGTATGCCTGATCCACAGTCCGAAGGAGGACGTTAGTATGTAACTATATATACCCTCTACCTCCAAAGGTAGAGGGTTGGACCTTTCATTCATCTTAATCTAACCTTCTATGTTTTCTTTCACTTTCTCTCTCTAGAAAGGATCCACTTTCTCTCTAAAACCTCTAAGCAATTCGACCCATATTATTGTTTGTTATGTGTTTATTAAATCCAATATGTTACAAAATGGTATCAAGAGCCATGGTTAGATCATATCTTACATATCCTTGGATTTCTAGTGGTTTTTAGATGGTTTTTGAGGTTGAAAAAGTTTAGTGGTTTTTGCATCATTTGGATCATTTCTAGTGTTAAAGCTTGGATTTTGATTGTACTTTTGTGTTAAGGATCATCATAAGTGTTTAGGTTTTGATTTGGTATGCTTGAATGATCGTGGTTGGCTTGTTTTGGATTGAAAAGTGGCCTTTTTTTGAGATTTTCTTGCTAGCGACTTGAGTCACGGATCTTTATTCTTGGTAGCGACTTGCTTTGTAAGTTTGTAGCGAGTTGTAGTTGAAGTGGTAGCGATTTGAGCTTAGCGACTTGTCTATTGAGACAAGCCGACAAATAGTACAAGTTAGTGGATTCTCCACTACGGCTAGCGACTTGGTGAGGTTAGCGACTTGCTTCAGAAATTGTTAGCGAGTTGTAGTGTAAACTGTTAGCGACTTGGTGTTAGCGACTTGGACCTTAGCGAGTTGCTCTTTAGCGACTTGACTGTGTAGCGACTTGGTGCTATAGCGACTTGTGTCCAGCGACTTGGGTCTTAGCGACTTGGACTTAGCGACTTGGTTCATAGCGACTTGTGCTTAGCGACTTGGTGACTTAGCGACTTGTTCTCAAGGTTTATAGCGATTTGTCTCTAGTGACTTGTTGACAAAACTTCAAACGGCTATAACTTTTGATCCGTAACTTCGTTTTCAGCGTTCTACCCATCAAAACGACCATGAGAACGAGGATAATGGCACGCCGAATGAAACCCTCGAGGCCTAAATCCGCTCCGAACAGAAGTTATTGAGGTTTTTAAGTTTTTAGACCTAAATTTCTACGTAAAATCGTGCATCAACCAGCCCAAATCACAACCAAACAACATCTCTGCTAATTCTTCAAACAATCATAAGACCTAACACACAATTGTCTATCATTGTGTCGATCCATCAATTATCTTAACACGTTCTATTGGTCACTATAACACAGTTTCTTCTTGATTTTGTAGAATCCCGCGAAAGAATCAATTTCTCGGTTTAAATCATAGACTTGTAAAATCCCATGTATACTACTACATCATGTCTTACTCTACTGACCCAGTGATTTCGGAGGTACTTAAATTGTATGATGCTGTGGACAACAATGATAATGTATGCTACACTGAACGGCTAAAAATGATTAAATCAATCAATAAGAATGTGAGATCTTCGTGTTCTGAGTCTGAAGAGAGTGAATTGCACCCGCTAATGCCACAGAATGCCATGCAAAAGGAAAGCAGCATTGAACCTTATCAACAACTTCACTCTCACCTCATGTTACTTCTACCCACATCAATGGAACGAACATGTATTGCCCTCTTCCGTCAGGACTTATCCACATTAACAGGAACTCTGCTGTTAAACCTAGAGCAATTGGAGCTACAACTTGACAAAGAGAAGGTTCATAAGGATAGTTCCAGCGCTGCACTTCAAGTGATCTACAAACACTTTCAGTCATTCATTAGAAGGGAATTCACATCTGATTATGATCAAGACATGACTGAAATGTCCTTCAAGAGACACACTAGAATGGAAATTAGCGTGTTCACGGAGACACTTATCCATCTCATGGATAATGTGGAGAAGTATATTGAGGAAGTTACTCAGAAAGATGCAAAAGTAGATGAGAGTCGGGTACAGTTGAGAGATATTTGTGATAAGTCGGGTAATGTATCAGAAAGGTCGGGTGTTGCTGAATGCAGAATATCAGAAACAACAAAGAATGGTGTAACCAGCTGCTCAGTAACTCCTGTCACACAAGAAGTGGATGTTGTGATCAGATAGGCGAATAAATCTCAGGTACAATCAATAAATTGTTGTGTTGAGACCGGTATGGCACCAGATGTTAGATCAGTTGACACTGAATACAGAGGCTCAGAGACAGATAAGCTTGAAATAGCCAGCGGTTCAGTGACTCTTGTTACACATGATGTGGATGCAGATATCAGACCAGAAATTGAACATGAGTCATGTATTGAGGCACCCTTTACTGTTCAACACAATGCATCTGCTAAAGTACTTAAACAAACTGATCATGATGCTGAACATGACTTTGATAAATCTTCTGTAACTGAGGCTGAGTCTGAGATTAAGTGTTTCAAAACAAAAGATATGGTTGATAAAAAGGATTTTGATGAACTTTCAAACAAATTCTCAAATCTTGAAAAACATTGCATTTCACTTGAAATTGCTATACAGAGTAAAGAAGAAAGTTTTCAACTTAACAAACCATGTAAAAATCCGGAACTTCCTGAATTCCGTGAACTTTTTGAAATTAACACTTTGAAAGCTCAACTTCAAGACAAAGACTCAACCATTTACAATCTGAAGAAACATATTTCTGTCTTGAATGTGAAAAGTAATTTAGTCATGAATACACAAGACATTGATGCTACTATAACAAGAAATAATGAATTGTCAATTTATGTGGCTAAATTACTAAAGGAAAATGAGTCTTTGAGAATGCATCACATAGAACTAAGTGACTCTGTCAAAGAAGCTAGAACTAAGTCAATGGAACAAACAAACCCTTTGATAGCAAAGATTGATGAACTCAAAGCTCAACTTCAGGAAAAGAGTTTCGCCATTATTGCTTTAAAAAATGAGCTCAAAAAAACAATAGGGAATAGTGTGAACACTAAGTTTTCAAAACCATCAAACTTGGGGAAACCAGTTATTAGACAACCGAATGCGTTTAGATCTGAACGACCAAAATTTTCAAAAACGCGGTTTGCCTCCCAAGTTGATGCGAAACAAGTTTTGACAAAACCAGTCACTTCACCTCACTTGCCTAGGAAAATTGATATGAATGACTTGTATAAGAACTCTTATCTTGAAATGGCTAGAAAGAAGGCACAAAATCGCAAAGACGGAATTTTAGGTGCAAGACCTAGGATGACGAATTCTTCAAGATTTCAAGGCACTGCTAGTAGTTCTAAACCATTACCTAGGAACACTAATCTAAAGACTAGGGATTGGATTACATCTAAGAGTAGTTGCGTTTTGATCAAAGCTATTCCCTTAGCAAATCACTCTAAGAAATCTAGATCTATTTCTGAATCCAAACAACCTGTTTGCTCAAAGTGTCTGAAATGTATCTTTAATGGAAATCAAGATAATTGTTTTTCAAAATCCCTAAAGAAGGTAAATGCTCATACAAAGTTCCAACCTGTTAAGTCTAGGATTTTCACTAAGTCATCTACTATGCATACGAAGCAAAACAAACCAGAATCCTCGCCTAGATGGATACCAACTGCTAAATCTGTGGAAACTAGGAATAAGGATAAATCTTTCACTATGCATAAGAATCCTAACAATCCTAAACCTTTCCATAACTGGATACCGTCTGGTAGAATGTTTAAGGATGCTGGACTTAGGTGGATACCTACAAGAAAGCTGTTTACCGATGACAAAATCAAGGTTAACTATGAAACTCCAAAGGGTTTGGATACTAATATCACAAACCAAAATATATGAAATCAAGTTTGTAATATTAGTGCAGGTAGTCCTTACTCAGTTGCAGATACTTCGATCCTTCACTACATGGACTGGCTTAAAGTATGGATTACAAATGGATTGATATCTCATAACTCACGGGTTCAAGTAACTCAATCTTGATATTCATTCAGCTATGACGTCTGTTCACATCAGTTCAGGCCTCGTTCTTCAACACTATGGTGTCTGCAGATAACACTTCAGGCCCCGTTCTTCAAAGAAAAGAAAAGTGTACGCTCTTCTGTGCGCTTAATCTTTAGCTAAAGAGAATTTCTCTCGTAAATGGCCATTCTCATCTACATTCTCCATCTTCGAGCTTCATGCCTTTCTCCATGTTTGTTTCGTCATCAAGTGGATCTACATTCATTGGAGTTTACTCTTATTCACTTGTTCAAATCAAAAATGGCAACTTCGGATGCAATTTTTGAGGGGGAAGTGGATCTACATATTGATGGATGTTTGTATAATGGTCAGACTACTCAAGAAGCCTAATCTCTTGTTATTCCTCAAGGCGTTGTTAATGACTATCATTGCAGTTGCACTCATGAATAGTGATCCGCTCTTTGGTACTCCTTTGCCAAATCTTCACGGATCATTGTTTCATTGTTCTTTCCTAAATGTGCACTCTGTAAATCAACCACATGAACATTAAGGAAAATGACTCCCTCATCCGCTTAAAAACATTATTGGTGAATCTTCCAGATCAGTCTCTACATGTATACCTTAAGGAAGAATGCATTGATGTTGAGGAATCATTTGCTCCGGTTCATTCAGTGGGTCAATGTACATCCGATTGTATGTTTATTCACGTGTTGGACATTTGACACAAGTTGATTAATTCGAAGTTACTCATTTATCACTTATTTGAGGTTGAAGTTGACGTTCACAAAGGCGTGTTCTTATTTGATAACTTGCACGGGCTTAAGAATTTGAGTTGACGTCTTGGTTTATCTAGTTACCAGCAGTCGGAGTGGATGGTTGAAGACTTGGTTAACTATCACTTTTAGGAGTTATGTTGTTTTACTCAGTGTCACACGCAGATGACGGTGTGGATAATCGCAAGAGGTGTTAATGTCTTATACTTTCATTGGGTATTGAGTACTTAGAAATCTGCTTAAAGCATAGATTCTCGACACCGCTCTTCCATCATTAAGTACAAGCTTAAAATACAAATTTGCGGAATTCGACTTCAGTTTCAAGTTTGGTATATCGGGTTTTTCTTCTTCAGTGGTCACTTCAAATTGCCTACATATGGGTTGGTAAAGATAGTTAGGGAGAGTTTCTGTAGCAGTTGATTCTCACAGGATTCAGTTGAGCTAATTGTTTGTTCTTCTCTATTTCAAGAGTATTTGGCATGTATAATGTGTTGCTGATTCTGAGGTATCAAAACCAGCAAGGGGGAATGAGATACACATCTAAACACACAACGAGTACACGTGATGAACTTAATACTTTTGCTCTATTGAAGTAATCCCGGGAAAGACAAATGTCATAACCGCAGAGAAACTCAGTGTTTAACTCGTTGCCTTTGGTGTGTTATTCGAACTATTTGGGGGAAGGTTGTATTATTCCAACTATTTGGGGGAAGGATATATCATTCCAATCATTTAGGGGGAAGTGGTCTCTGGATACTTTTGGTATGTGTTAACTCAGCTTTCAGTAGGAAGAAATATGAGAAGAATATTTGGAGCGTGAGATGATATTGCTTATCGACATCTTCTATATGGTTTATGGTAGTGCTTCCGGTTATTGCTTCATGTACACAATGTAATGATGATTCCGATGAGATGGTAACCATCAGGGGAGAGATATGTGTACATCAGGGACGCACAACATGTTCACATGATCGAGCTTAATAAGTTATTCCGGAGTTGATATCCGCAGAGAAGATCAGTGATTCAACCAGTTACTGTGATGTCGTTGTGTCTACTCTGGTTGGGTACTTGTGTACATTATGGGCTTATTGGTTATATGGAAGATAACTGGAATGCACTTGGTAAAATGAAGATGTTGATATATTGTTCCCCTGAATAGACAACTGGTCAATCTCGAAGAGTAACGTGTACATCGGGGACGCACAACAGGTTCATGTGATCGGACTTAATCAGTTATTCCGGATTTAATAACCACTGAGACGATCAATGTTTCAACTTGTTACTTCGTTGTTCTTGTGATTCTTTGGGGTGCTGATCTTCGTTTAATGAGACCGTTCTTATTCATTTATACTTCTTGGGGAAATGGTCTTTATAGTTTGTCGGTTTGGGGGGAAGCTACCAAAGTCTCACTTTCAGAAGGCTAAAGTTCTGATGACGATTCAAGAGCCTCGAAAGCTTTGGTGGTGAAAGTTTAAGAGATGATGACTTCTATCTTCTACAAAGTGTTGAACGATTTCCTTATCTCGGTACTCGTATCATCATCTTCTTAAACTATTTCTCTATTTTTGTAAATAATTTTCAAAAAGCAAAATACAAAAATATAAAACCAACAAAAATAAAATAGAAAAATATAAAATCAACAAAAGCCCATAAAAATCAGAAAATTGAAAAATACCAAAAATATGTTTTCTCAAGACATGTCTCCTGGTATCGATAACATCTACGGTCTTAGAAATGTCATTCAATAATGGCACGGGACTTTAGATGAAGTTCGAGCAGGAGGTGTAAATATTTCTTTCAAAACATGTCATAAACTATGGCTTGCAGTTACTTCAGACTGTAACCCGTGCTTAAACCATGGTTTGCTATTATTTCAGATAGCAACCCACTCTTCAAGAAAGGAAAGTGCTACGCTAAACCAATTTTCAAATATTTCGTGCACTTATCCTAAAACAATTTAAGGAAAGTATGTCGAAGGACTGCTGTTCCTACACAAATGTTTTTCCTTCTATAAATTCTTCAGAAAAATATTTGTTGTTTTAAAAAATGGTGGGAAATGAGCTGCTTGAAAATCAATCAGTTTCAGAGTTTTCGTAAAAATTGAAAACTCAATCAATGACTTCAGCGCTTTTAACCTTTTCAGAAAAATAAGTCATTGATTGAGGGGGAGAATGTTTTCAAATTTACATCATCTAACGGACTTTCTTAATTATCCTACGTGCTTAATTATAATATATAATTGCCTATGTTGAAGGACTAGGTTTCTAGGATGTGATTGTTAGGATTAGATGATTATAGTTTGATGAACACATTATTCCCATACCTTATATGAACTGTTTGATATGTTGAATTGACTTGAATTAGTCGATTTTTGTTTGGGTGATGTCGACCACCATATATTCTGTATGTGTGTTCACTAACGTATGCAGGTATATTGGTATATAAGAATGTTCCCGATCCGGATCCCACAATTGAAGATGATTGGATGCCGAAAGGAAAGGGTAACTAGATCTTGGGTTGACAAATGAAGAAACGAAGCTTAATTAGACTTCAATGGAGAGTTGGCATGAAATGCAACGTAAGAGGTCTCACTGCATGAGCAGATGGTTTTCTTCTAAGTGATTGAAGAAACGGAGCTTAATTGGACCTCAGTTGGCATTAAAAATGCAACGTAAGAAGTCTCACTGCATCTGCAGACGGTTTTTCTTCCAAGCCCTACAACAGCAACATCAACAAAAGCAGCTCAACCACCTAACGTATCTTTGTGCAGGATATCATTTTTAAACAATTTTGAAAATATTTGATTAAATTGTTTTGAAAATGGAAAATATTGTTTTTGAAAATAAATTGGACTAAATTTTGAAAATCACCGGACTTCAGTTTTATCAAAATCTAAGTCACTCAATCAACGACTACGGTCATCGATTGAGGGGAAGAGTGATTTAAAATAAATTATTTTCATACAATATTTTTTCATAAAAGTCCATTTTGTACAATAAAAGGTGGTGATCTAAAGATTTAATGTTATGTCATGGTATGATTTTCTTTAAAACTCAAAGATCTTGCAAAATGAAATTTTTTCTGTTCTTGTTTGATTGTGAAATTGCTTTATTTTACTTAAAGATCTCTTAAAACAATCATACCTGACACTAACAATCTTTAATGTCTTAAAATGGTCCTTATCTGTCATTTTTTAAAATCAAATCTTGCCACGTCTTTCCCCAAATTTTTCTAAATGATTTAAATCAATCGGGATCTAAAATATCAATTGGTTTGAAATTTTCGATCGGGGGAGAGATAGTGATTTAAATCTCTTATATGTTTAAATGGAATTGGTTTTAGTCCTTTAAAGGCACTCCTGCCTCCATGTGCCAAACGATTTCAAATACACGATGCACATGTTGAGGAGGAGGATTTATCCAAAAACATGATGAGTATTTAAACCTGGCCACATATTCTCCCATGTTTTCTAAACCTTATTAAATCACTTGGGATCCAAAATCTCAAAGGGTTTAATATTTTTTGATCGGGGGAGAATTTGTGATTTAATAAGAAATTTGATAAAAGGTGATCGTTTTTGATGAAAATGTGCAGGCTGCTCTCTCATATGTGCTAAACGCTTTCGAATCTCGATGCACATATTGAAGGGGAGCGAATGGTTTCTTAATGGCTTTTGTGATCGTGATTATGCTTCAAAAAGAACTCTTTCCTCTATGTGATAAAATAATTTCATATATCCTATGCACATATTGAGGGGGAGAAATTTACCAAGAGAATCAAATGGCTTTTTCATAAGAAAATTGTGATCAAAGAAAATATTTTAAAGTCCTCTTGCCTCCATGTGCTAAACAATTTGTAAATCATATGCACATGTTGAGGGGGAGGTTTTCTAAATGATCAAAACTATTAAGGTACAAAATGTTTTGATCTCGTATCACAAGTACCTTGATTGTTTTTCCAAATGATTTTTCAATTGGTTTCAAGGAAGAATGAACTGTACCAAAAGACCGACCATTTTAATTTATGTATGGAGTTATATGAATGGTGAGGTTAGGTATTAGTTCCCACGATTCGCGAGAACCAGAGGGATCTACCCAGGGACAATCCACTAGATAGTGTAGAGTCTTTAGGTATATTGAAAAAAGGAGAAAAATGAGAAATGGGAAGAGTGCGGACTGAGACAGAGCTAGAACTGGAATAAACCCAACAAGGTTCTAGTTATGAAGTCTCGGTAAGCACTGAAGGGGTTGAAGAATGAAAAGGAATTGAATGAGAAAAGGGTGAAAAGAAATAGCCCTCCAATAATTCAACCTTAGGGCAGAAACCGGGTTCAATACATTTGCTACTGGTGGTTACTAAGGTAACACTGGTATTGAAGACAAGACGTCATGGACCCAGTGACGCACTGCACTAACTTCCCAAGCTACTCAAGTTCCTTTTAAAAGGGCTTGTTTAATTCTCACATGGGAACCGACATTATCTATCGACTTTCTCTTAGAGATTGTTGATATTGAAGAAGGAGACCCTCTCCCTAGTCTCCGGCATAGGAACCAAAAGTGCACTATTGAGTCTAGAGCCAAGAGATCATCCACAATATCTCATTAGGACACTATTCTTGAAGACTTGATGTTTCACACAATGTGGAAAGTAAGAATATATTAAGAGTCCTACGCATTATCCTTGTGGTATTGCCAGAACATCTGAGTGGTATGTAAAAGTATTCACGATGAAGATGGAAATCCTTCTAGAGCCAACATCAAACAAGCTCTTGGTGGGTGACATGTGAGATCTTCTCGTAAGATCAAGCTTGTGACAACTGGATTGAAACAATGGGGCGATTCACTCTTGAATCAACCTTGGTCCAGGATTGGAATTGACGCTTTGGAAAAACCGTTCGATGTGCAAACCTTCTTTTCTCTAGCACGTCGAATGTGTATTCATATTTCAAACACAAAAAATATCTCTGATTGGAAAAAAAATACTTTTGGAAAAACCGTTCGGTGTGCAAATCTTCTTTTCTCTAGCACATCGAATGTGTACTCTTTTCAAATACAAAAAGTATTTTGATTGAAAATTGATCTTTCTCATAAAACCTTCGTCGGATTGCAAAAACTCTTTCTTGAAGCAATACGCGATTGCTTTCAAATCATTTTCTATCAATCAGTAAATCTCAATTTGCTGGTTCACTCACTCCGTGTTGTCTTCTTTGAGACGTTCCAGTTTGAGAACAGCTAGAACAGCTGCGAAACTGATGAGTGTCTAAATACTCATCATTTTTATACTGTTAGAATGCCAAAAACATCTGAAAACACTCAGAAACACATCAAAATGATAAAAATATCACAAACAAGTGTTTTATATGTTTTAAATGCAAAAACATCAAAATCTGGTGAAAAATGTATCAAGTTTGCATAATTGGCAGTTTTAGTCCCCCAAGTTACAAAAGTTGTCAAAATCAGTCCCTGGTAATTCAAAAACTTGCAAAATATCATTTTAGGTCCATAAGATTCAAAAGTTGTCAAAACAAATCCTTTAAAGTTTAAAAATCACAAAATGACAACTTTAGTCCTTTAACTTTGAAAATTGTCAATAATAGTCCTTGGTTAATTTAAAAAGTGAAAATTATCAAGTTTTAACCTTGTTCTATTAATAAATGGCAATATAGGTCCTTATGATAAACTTTTTGAGAAATTACAATATTGGTCCCTCAAGTTTTAAACTTGACAGTTTTAGTCCTTAGATTTACAAAAATGGAAAATAATCAATATAGGTCCTTATACTATTCAAGTTTGACAGTTTTGGTCCTTGTGAGAACTATGGCAGATTGGCAGATTCAGTCCTTGGGGTTTGGCCAAATTACATTTATGGTCCTTGTTGCTAAGCTAAACACCAAACGGACCCTTTATACTATTAACACCAAATCCAATCCAATCCATTAACCCAGCAGCCCAATACCCCAACCCGGTCAACAAAAGTCAAAAAAACCAAAAACCCGCCTACACTGTTTGTCTCCCTCACTCACCCCTGCATACCCAAAACCAGAGGTGGTTTTAACACTACCACCTCAATCTTTTCCACCTCATTAAACTTTCCACCTCACCCCCCTCCTATCATCACAGCCCACAACCATTTAATGCTTCCCCACCATTTCAGTTTTACTGTAGCACTCACAAAGCCTGATTTTTCTTCCACATCACACCCAACTCCATGCCTACTTCCCAACTTGTCCCCTACACCTCTACAATACTCCAAACTTCTCTAATTGCTTTGAAACTGTCTCAAGCTACCAGATACACTTTTGGCGCCAAAAACAGTTTAAACGGATGAGATTAGTTTGACTCATCCAATGGCTAAGGTTGTTGATGGGATTTGATCAGAGACATGTGGGGAGTTCAGAAAAGCTATAAAGAAAGCAGAAGAGGCAATGGAGAAGCTATCTAGAATAATTGTAATTTTAGCTTATGTCATTTTTAATTAAATTTCAAGTTCAGTGTTTGTTTAAGCTTTAAGCTCTATATTTCAAGTTATCAATGTAAATTAAAACCTTTGTTAACATCAATTCCAGTTTATGTTCAAGATTTCAGTTTATGCATTTTCAAAAGTTCAAAATCTCAAATTGTTTGAATGTTTTTTGTAATGGATAATAAGGACTCATAAGCACACATAAGCTCCTCAGAAAGCTTATTGAAGCTTTTAGATACTCTAAAACTCAGTTTAGAATCAAAAAACCAAAAATACCAAAAAATTCACATAAATTAGATAAAAATCAAAAATCAATGAAGAAAATGATCAAGACGTTGGAGTAGGGTTGATTTTGGATTGCCCTTGGTTTAGTGCTTCTTGGGAAGCTTTAGGTTGTGTTTGTGATCTTGGTTCTCAGTTTTATGCTTGGATTCATTTTGTAAGCAGTTTTCCAAAATTTTGTATTTCATAGTTTATCTATATTAAATGTGCTAATTTTGATTTGCATCTGCCTAAATATAGTTAGTACAAGTTAATCTATGGTTTCTTTGGTTTGAAAAGTTGTTTTAGAGTTAAAAGCTTCAAAACAGAATCATAAAGGGTTGTTTGGATTGGCCTGATTAACTGTATTGAAGGTCAGTGGTGTTGTTGTTTGCTGTCATTTCATGTCACAATAGGTCTAAGTAAATAAAAGAAACAAGAAAAATCAGTGGTCATGTGGTAAAAAAGTCAAAACTCTTTTTGATCTCATCTAAATTCTTGTCTGTTGGATTTTCCTGTTTCAAGATCTTATTTTCATGCTCATAAGTTGTTACCATTGATCAAATCATTCTCATTACACCTTAACATAACATAATCAGTGTATTAAATAGATCCTAAGATCATAAAAGTCAAACTGTCTCATTTTCTTAAAAAGTCAAAAGAGTTTCATGTTCACAGTATTGGTACCCTATTTCACAAGCTCTTAGAAAGCTTATTAGTTAACTATATCTTGTAAAACTTAATTTTTTTAGAAGCTCACCTAGCTGTCTCAAGATTACAAGTGCCTATTTACAATTCATAGCTTATTTAATAGCTTTTTGTTTAGCTTATTTTTCACACCATTTCAAAACAGTGCCCTGTGCACAGGTTTGCATTCATTTTCAAGAGCTTGTAAAAAGCTCTCCAGTGTACCTTAGCTTATCAAATTTGGTTTTTTAGAAAGCAGACCAAGCCATCTAATTAATCCAAGCTTAATTTTGAAGTTTGTAGCTTTTTAGATAGGGCTGCATTTAGTTTCTATTTTTGTCCATTTTCTCAGCATTCACTGAGTTTTAACTCAGTGGGTTTTCCAATTTTTTATAAGCTTCTCATAAGCTATCTAGTGAACCAAACAGTAAGTAATCTAGCTTTTTGAATAGCTTAACTGGTCATCTAGTTGATTCAAGTCTTTGTTTTCATTTTTTAGCTTATCTAGGTGCTTAAATAGTAGCTTAAAGGTGCCTAGTGATTAACACAGTGTCCTGTGCCAACAGTTACACTAGTGCTTATTTGAGCTTATTCAGAGCTTATTTGTCAATTCCTTAAGTTTAATTAGTTTTTACATTAGCTTATTACCATTATCTAGTTTATTTCCAATTCTCATTTTGTTTGTTTAATAGCTTATAAGCCATTTGGCTTAACTCTTTAGTTTATTCCATTTTCTTGCAACTGTTAAGAAAATAAGCTCTCACAGAGCTTATTACTGGTTTTCATAAAAAGTCACAGTTACAAAAAGTACTTATTTTTAGTGGCTTAACAACTTTGTAAAAGAAAAAAATCAAAAATAAAATGTTTAGCAAAAAGGGGGTAGGCAGGCTCGAACCTGAGACCTCCCCCTTTGGAGAGTGATAGTGGTGTACCTGGAACCATTGCGCCCTTGGGTCTTTCTCGTTAAAACCTTGCACTACTTATCTTTTATACACGTTTTCCATTTTAGCTTAAACGTAGCTTTTAGCTTATTACCAGCTTATTTAATCAAGTTTTTTCAGTTTTTGTATTTTTTATAAATTTGTATTAGTAATAAGTATTTTATAAAAAAGTTTCAGATTTTTCCAATAAGTTTTAGTATTTTTAAACATTTAATTAGTGTTTTATAGTAATTAAATCATAATAAAAAATATAAAAGTCAAAAAAATATAAATCTTTTTTCTAAAATTTTCTTTTATCATATATTTTGTAAGAAAATTAGTTTTACACTCTTAGGCCTTTTATTTCTTAAAATTTACGTTTTGTCTTGCGCTCCAGCGTCATTTTCGTAAATAACGCTCGTTTTCAGTTTAAGTAACGTTTTTAAGTAATTTAAGTTTACGTTTTAGTTAATATAGTTTATTTAAGTTATTTTATTTTATAAAATCACATAAACGTTCATCGATCTGTAAAAATAGTGATAGCGTTTATTTAATAGATTTTAACTTTTTAATCTTTTTAATTTGCATTTAAGTCGCTATTATTTGTTAATCTTTTCTTTAGGTATAATTTTCCATCGAAAACCTTATCGATCACTATCCTTAGTGATCATTCTACCATCTGATTAAGTGTTTTTACACCAATTCATCCTCCGTGGGACTTAACGACCCAGGAATCCCCTATATTCCTCTGATCTTAATTGCATTAGTGTTTGAACAGTTTTTAGTCTGTTAGACTTGACTGTTTAGCACCAATCAGAAACCATGTCAAGGAGATTCTTAGGAATCCTACCTGATTACAGGCAGTACTTGTACTGATCAATGGGGAACCGTGGGCCGTGTACCTCAATTCAACGAAAGTGATCAAAGACACTTTCGTGTGTTTTATTGCTAACTGTTGTTTGCAGGTACATTTGGACGGTTGCAGCTGATCAGAATTGAGGAGTCAATCCAAAGCCGCATGCTCACAGCATCCACACTTAATTGAAGAAATCATGACTTGTGGTTATCTACATAACCTAGCTCTGATATTTCTATACTATGCTTCTGCTACGCTGCTGAAAATATCATGAACCAGTAAAAGCTTCCGCTACTCTGATGAAAGATGTCATGATCCAAAAGTGTGAGCATGTCGGTCCAAAAGTCACAACATCACATGAAGGCAACACAACTATGGATGATCCAGAGAGATTTGATGTGGCTGATGATCTCAAAGAAAGCTCGAAGATCATCAAAGACGTGGATCAGTTCAAAGACCTCCACTAAAAGTACAAAGCATTCGGACTTTGAAGAATCACTGCTAAAGCACAAAGATTGCTGAAATTAAAGAATTGAAGTCTACGAGCTCAGAACTAAAGACAAAGATAAAATGCTAGGATTCAAAATGTAAATCATGGGGTGACCTCCCTTAGGGGGAGATTGTTAGGAATTGGAAATTCCTTAGTAAAGTGTCGGTCACCCCAACTATAGTATAGCATATGTTAGCTCGTAGACATTACATTATTTACTAGTTATTTAGTTAGTTATTTAGTTTAGTGCAACACCGTGGAGGATGGACGGGTCTTTACCCACTGTATGCCTGATCCACAGTCCGAAGGAGGACGTTAGTATGTAACTATATATACCCTCTACCTCCCAAGGTAGAGGGTTGGACCTTTCATTCATCTTAATCTAACCTTCTATGTTTTCTTTCACTTTCTCTCTCTAGAAAGGATCCCACTTTCTCTCTAAAACCTCTAAGCAATTCGACCCATATTATTGTTTGTTATGTGTTTATGAAATCCAATATGTTACATTTACAAAAGAGATTTTGGTGTTTGACTGGTTTTTAAGAATGTTTTAAGAGTTCATCCAGTTCCTCTTGAGTCAAACACCGCATACCAATCCGGTGGACCAACTTATTAAACCTAGCAGGAGCTAAGGCTTTGGTGAGGAGATCTGCCAGTTGGTATTCTGTACCCACAAAGTATAATTCAACAGTACCCTGTTCCACGTGGTCCTTGATGAAATGATATCGAAGATCGATGTGCTTTAATTTCGAATGTTGAACTGAATTGCACGAGATCGCAATAGCACTCCGATTGTCGCAGTACATCGGGATTCTGTCAAATACGTAACCATAGTCCTTGAGTTGTGTTCTCATCCAAATGACTTGAGCACAACACGCCGACATGGCTACATATTCTGCTTCTGTTGAGGAGAGCGATGTACAATCCTGCTTCTTCGATTGCCATGACACCAGTTTATCACCAAGAAATTGTAATGCTCCTGAAGTACTTTTCCGTGAATCTAAGCATCCTGCGTGATCAGCGTCTGAAAAAGCTATTAGTTCAAAACCAGAATCCTTCGGATACCAGATCCCCAAGTTAATGGTTCCCTTGATGTATCGGAGGATTCTTTTAGCCTCAGAGAGATGGGTTTCAGTTGGTCTCGACTGATAACGGGAGCAAAGATATATAGCAAAAACAATATCAGGCCTGCTAGCTGTTAGATACATGAGAGACCCAATAATACTACGGTATTTGGTAGGGTCCACCTATTTCCCATGTAAATCAGCGTCTAACTTCTTGGTATGAGCCATTGGTGTGGCATAGGTGTCACAGTTTTGCATTCCAAATTTGTTTAACAGTTCAAGGGCATATTTGGACTAGCTCAAGAAAATACCACGGGGTGATTGATGAACTTGCATTCCTAGAAAGAATGTGAGTTCATCCATCATTGACATTTCAAAATGTTTTGTCATTAATTTTGCAAAACCATTTGAATATTTTAAATGTGTTGACCCAAAAATGATGTCATCCACATAGATTTGAACGATTAAGATGTGAGCCCTGTGATATTGTATGAAAAGTGTGGGATCTACCGAACCTTTGGTGAATTTATTGGCAATGAGGAAGGATGATAACTTATCGTACCACGCCCGAGGAGCTTGTTTGAGACCATATAGAGCTTTGTTCAGTTTGTAGACATGGTTCGGGAACTGGGGATCAACGAATCCTTCTGGTTGGCTGACATAAACCGTTTCTTTAAGTTGCCCATTCAGAAAACCAGTTTTGACGTCCATCTAAAAGACCGTTATATTCATATGAGCCGCGAACGCGAGAAAGATCCGAACAGCCTCAAGACGAGCAACCGGAGCAAATGATTCTTCAAAGTCAGTACCCTCTTCCTGTCGATAAACCTTAGCCACCAGACGTGACTTGTTTCTGATTACATTGCCTTCAGCATCCAATTTGTTCTTCCAAATCCATTTGAGACCAATGACGTAAACCCCTGTTGGTCTTTCAACCAGTTCCCATACTTCAAGACGTTTGAATTGGTTGAGTTCTTCTTGCATGGATTCAATCCAGGTGTCCTTTGTCATTGCGTCTTTGATGTTTTTAGGCTCAGATTGGCAGACAGTGAGTGCATAAATGTAATGTTCACCATCTGTGTGAAGACGTTGTCTCGTAACGACTGGTTGATTCGGGTTGCCAATAATATTCTCTAGAGGATGGTCTTTTGTCCAACGATGTGTAGAGGGTTGATGTTGGTATACATTGTGCAGATTATGAGGATTCAAATGGTTTGTGGATGATTTCGCGACATCAGGTGCAGCAGTTTCATTGGCAAATGGGTTAAAGAACGCATTTGGATCAAAATCTGCAGGTGGGGGTACTTCATTCAGAACATCATCAGCTGGTTCTGCGTCGTTGGATGCAGTTTGTTCAACTGTTGTTGTAGAGTCAACTGGTGGTGCTTCTTCAACAGTTGTTGTAGCAGGTGTATCAGGTATAAAAGTATGATCAGGTTGAGCAGCGGATACACCTGGAGCACGTTCATCAATGTCATCACTAAAAAACGGAGAAAATAGCGTTTCCATTTGTTGACGAGTAAGCTGGGGGCTTAGTTCAGCAGATGATGGGGTTTGAGGGAAGTTTAAACGGTTATGACCGGGTTCTAAGCTGTTATGCTCAGAAGCCATCTCTATAAGTTCATCAAAATTAGCATGAATCGTTTCCATAACCTGCTTTGTACGACGATTCCAGATCCGAAAACCCTTAGAATTTTCACAATATCCTATAAAGAATCCAATGTCAGCTTTGGCTTTGAGCTTTCCAAAGTCATCACGATCATTATTTGGGTAGCAAAGGGATCCAAATACATGAAAGTGTTTTAGATTCGGTTTATGGTTGTGGATAAGCTCAAAAGGTATTTTTTTTGTGGCGTTTAGTAATCATTGAACGATTTTGAGTATAGCATGCAGTTGATACAGCTTCTGCCCACAAGTAATCTGGAAGTTTAGCATTGATTAACATTGTTCTTGCAGCTTCCACTAACGTTCGGTTTCGTCTTTCAACAACTCCGTTTTGTTCTGGTGTATGTGCAATAGATGTCTGATGCTCAATTCCCACTTTCTCATAAAATTCTCGAAGAGTTTGGTTAACAAATTCAGTTCCTTTGTCTGTTCTGATTTGGCGGACGGTGTTCCAGAGCTGAACTTGAATTTTCGTGAGAAAGGTGATGATCATCTGTGGAGCTTGATCTTTACTTCGAAGAAAGTAGACCCAAGTCCATCGTGAGTAGTCATCAACAATTACCAAGATGTAGCGTTTGCCATTAATCGTCTACACGCATCGGGCCACACAAATCCATGTGAAGAAGATGCAGTACATGCTGAGAGTTGTGTTCCACCTTTGAAGGAAAATGAGCACGAGTGCCTTTCCCTTGTTCACAAGCTGAGCATAGGTGATATTTAGAATACCGGAATCTCGGGAGACCTTCAACAAGTTTTTGTCGAGCAAGGTTGGTTATGGTTTTAAAGTTTAGATGGGAAAGACGACGGTGCCATAGCCAAGATTTTGTAGATGTAGCCTTTGAGAGTAGACAGATGGGAGATGAAGCAATCATGTCTTGCATTGAGATTGTATAGAGACTAGAATTGCGGGTGCCAGACATAAGATCGTTTCCTTGTAGATCACGAATGAAACAAGTTTTCTCCCTAAATGCAACTTCCAAATCTTCATCACAGAATTGACCAACAGAAAAGAGATTGTGACCAAGACCTTCCACATAATAAACCCTGCTAATTTCGATGTTGCCATTGATGTAATCTCCGTAGCCCATGATAGCTGCGAAGTGATCATTCCCGAATCTGACAGTGCCAATGAACTTTGCAATAAAGTTTGATAACAGTTTAAGGTTGCATGTCATGTGTCGGGAACATCCGCTATCAACAATCCAAAGGATGATCTGTATCACCTGCATTACACACAGACGACACAGATGGAATAGAGGTAGATGTGGAACCCGATGAGTTAGAGGGTTCCTCAGCAGTTATAGTAGAAATACACACATCAATGATTTTAGGCATCCATTTAAATCCTAGTGTATTATGTATCCATTTCTGCCATCTCCAACTAGTCTTAGCTTTAGTCTTAGTGAATGCACTAGGTGGTACTACATTCTTTGGAGGTAATATTGGAACTACAGGGACATCAATGCGTTTCTTAGAATCTAAGGAGGGCGGTCTACCAAGCACAGACTTAGAAGCATTAGTGGGCCTAGAGGTATTTCGATTCTTAGGATTCCGTAAACGAGACAAGATAGCTCTAGCAACACATTTGTCATGACAATCAGAAAGCATACTTTTACGACAAATAACACAAGAAGCATCAGACTGAATATCAAAATTACTTAAAGGTTTAGCATTCGTTACAACACTTTTTCCATTACATTTGTCAGACGCAATATCTAAAGTAGGTGCAACGTGAGTCTTATTCAAAGTCCTAGGGTGTTCTTCTACTTCAGCATTCCTGATGTGCCCGGTTGGTGCAAGTTTTAAATTTATAAAACGTGAATTACCAATATTACCAATAACACATACGAGCAAGTATACTCGTCTGTTATAGCAAGATTATGAAGGTAAGTCGGGATCGTTCGCAGGGATTTGAGTGAATCTAAACACAAGTTTGAATTAACGAAGCCTATCCAAAACATATAATAGAGCAAAATAGATATCATGAAATTCAGATGATTAAAAACTACACTTGCTTAAACTAGTTTCATATCATAGATTAATGTGATTGTGTTAACCTCTTAACATGTTGGTTTTGATAATTAGTTGGTGCACTAATCTATTGTTCTTACAAGTTAAACCTTGATCAAAAGTTTAGTTTATAAAAACAAGCATTAAGTTTAACCAATCAATTCAAGATCAATTCAAGTTTCATAAGTTTACGTACATAAACTTAAACACAAAAACATCCACTTGTTCATCAAATTGCTTAAGAAATGGTCAATACAAAAGGTAATCGATCATGGACAAAAGGCTACAATTGATTCTCAACAACTAATCTTACGACCATTTAGATGTTTCCAACCAATCCAATTCGATAATCAAAAAGCGTTTCTATTACAACCACACCTTAGTTACTTTGTATAATCAAGAATAATGGGTAAAAACAATCATCCATAGACAAAATGATTATGACTAGTTGAATAACACGAAGTTCTTTCGACCCCAACGATTATTTTCAATTAGCCAAACTTGATTAACAAATGTCACTATGAAACTTTAGCACAATTGGATCTTAGAATCAACTTGAAATTGAATTAAAAAATGTTAACACAACCACTAACTAATCATATGATAATCAACATTATTTAAGCAAGTGCATAAAGAAACTAGCCACTCATAGCAAACATAAACATAAACTCAGAAATTTGAACATTAGAAAACATGATTAAAGGTCTTACAATGATTGAAATGAGATTACAAATGATGTAGTAATGATGCCTCAAGTATTGGTGATGACTTCTTGATGGTTTGACCTCCAAATGATGACTTCTTGGACCTCCAAAGTTTCCTGGAACTTTATAAACAAATTTAGGCTTTGAGAGATTAGTAGTGGTGGTAAGATAGGTGTGAGAGAGGATCTCTCAAGTTGTGGTGTGTGAAATGAGGTTGCAAAGGCCTCTATTTATACTACTTCCAAGGCTAGGGGTTATAAATGCATTTCTTGGTCACCAAGGAGCTTGGAAGGGACTAGAATACATGAAGGAAGGACCTAGAATCGTTTGGAACAATTTTGGAACCTTAGTAATGGAAAAATGGCTGAAACAGGACCTCCAACCGGATCCGGTTGAGCTCCAACCGAATCGGTTGGTCTTGCTGACTAGTCTCCAACCGAATCGGTTACGGGTGTCGACCGATCGGTTGGAGCAAAATCACAAAAAGTCATAAACATCAAAGTTGTAGATATTTCTCTTAGCTTTCCGTTGCCACGAACCGGGGGTCAAACGGAGTCCGTATGCAAAAGATATGGCCAAAATGGTGAAGGTGTGTCGGGAACAACGAGGCTTCCAATATCTTTTCGTTTAAGCTTCTTTTCTTCATTTCTTTCTCGTTTTCCTTCTTGAACTTTATTCTTGAGTCTTTGGATCACTAACTTGATGACTTTATCTTCTCGAATATACTCCGCAAGTCTTGCTTTGGTCGGGAATTCTTCATATATGGAGAAATCTTCGTATTTTACTTCTTTTTCGTCTTTTTCTCCACTTTCCTGGCTACAAATGAACTAGCAAACGCACTTTGATACGATTAAGCAACAAAATCATATGATTATAACCAAATAACATACATAAAAACACGGATAACGCTACTAAAAACATGCATAATTTGAGCGTTATCAAATTCCCCCACACTTAAACTTTGCTTGCCCTCAAGCAAATCTAGGAAAAACATCCACTGGTACAAGATCGTGATTATGAAAAATGTGATGCAAATCAACCAAGTATAAATACAAGAGAGGATTCATCAATTATGCTTTATAAAGGTGAAACATCAAGATGTTTGACAATATCCAATGATTTTCTTGCATGATTTAACATTTCAAAACACCTCACGAAAAAGGAACGAAATATAATTCACTCAATCACTCATTTTTAGTGGAGTAACAAGATAAATCACACTCATTGCTCAGTCATGATTAGATTATTACCATAAGCTTGTACAAGAAACAAAACTCCACCGACGTGGCGTGAGCACCAAGTAAAAACATCTAAAGAGGGCTTTTATTCGGGTTATAATGATAAGGCTAAGGGTTAAGGGTATGGATAAGGCATGGGAATGTTTATGAAATTGGTGTTAAAATAAAAATGAAATCAAGTCTAATACCCATGTTGCTAGCTACCAAACATTCCACGAACCAAATAAACGATTATAGCTTTGCTTTCTTCTTTTCCACTTTCCACAGCTTTTTGCTTTGCCATGACAATTGTTCTTCGATCATAGCACATTGGCTATTATTTCCATACTTTCAACACAATTTTTTTTTTTTTTTTAACATAACGCATGGCTCAATCAATCACATAGGATGTGGTACTCATAATCATTTGAACAATCTTTACTTTCCAGGTAACTAGCAACCAACCGTTAGACATTGATACGGGATAGGCTAAGGTTTAAAGTGTAAAATCTTTTTGTATTTTCTGGGTGAAGCAAAAATGAAAGAGATGGCTCGGAAGGTGTAACTAGGGGTATCTAGTGCTAAAAATGAGCACTACAAATGGGTCCATGTGGGTGGTTAACTAACCAATGAGGCTAGCTAATATATCATTAGATGTAAAATGGAAGCCCATTTGGGTTAAATCCTAAGGTGCCTCTTTATCACACGAATTCACTTATATCGCACGAATGCAATCTCACTGCGGTCTGGTAATGATTTACAAGCACAAGTTCTAGAATAAATAAAATCACCGGCACACTCATATCAAAAAGATCTGAGCATAAAAGATGTATGCTAATAAGAAATAGGCTCAAATCCTCACAATTTAGTGGAAAGGGTATAATTTGTGCTAGCAAATGTTTATCGATCCCAGAATGGATTGCAATAGTAATCGAAACACATCTCGAAGTTTCAAATATTACCAGTTTTACCAGTGGAATGATCTAGTTATTCTAATAGATAATCCTAAAAGTGTGAAAACAACTAGATCACAAGGGCAAACAAAATTTTAAATTTAAGCATGAAAACTCTAATTTTTCCTATTCACCCCCCCCCCCCCATACTTAAGTTAGACATTGTCCTCAATGAAAAACGATCTTCAAAGTGTAGAAATAGGGAAAATAGAGATGAAACCAGATATGTCAACGAGTTTATCAGCTCAAAATTCTTTCTTCATTCCTAGCATCCACTGGAGAAATCATTACCTGCACACAATCTTATAAACAAACAAAAGGTTTTATTAAAAGGTTGGCACCCCCCCACACTTAAGTTCAACCGAAGGTTAAGACTTTGGGGAGTGACCACAGAAAATCAAATCTGAAACACACGGGTTGCCTCCCGAGAAGTGCTTGTTTTATTACCGAGTCATCAGCCTGACTCGAATCTTCCCCGGATTAGGATACTTTGACCATACGGTTTAAATGGGGAATTTCAGCTCTTAAACGTTGAGGGTATGGAATCTTTGGTTTGTACTCCACAATGGATGGGAATACATTTGATTCTTTTGGTTTAACCAAGTGAAAGTCCCTCTTTGTTATCTCGAACATTTGGTCGATTTCATTAGAAATGAGGACAGGTGGCGGATCTTTATGATTTTTCGGAGGATCATCGGACTTTCCACTCCCAGTGAATATTGCATCCACATTCTCAAGGTGAGTTAAAGGAGGTGACTTAGTCCTACCGTTTTGATTTAAAGAAACTGGATTTTGTGGTTCAGACCATTTGTCTATCTTTCTTTCCAGTTCTCCATTCCAGTTGTCACTGATTTTGTTGAACTTCTCATCATCAACATGATTGTGTTCAGGACCTTTTATTTGCGTCATTGGGATATGCATGGTGCAATCCTCAATAAAAGGTAACATGGTTGGTGAGTTAGACATGATTTGGTTCAGATTTGGCGTGGTTGGAATATGCTCGGTCTCGTCCTCTTCGATAAATTCATCCTCACCCTTATCGTTCTCGTATTGAATTGAGGGTGGTTTGTAGACAAAATCATGTCTAGAGTTGGAATCTGTGGTGTAAGGAAGAGATTCAACGTGATGGACTTCCTGTTCCTTACTTAATCTTTCTATCATCCTCTCCAAGTCTTGGCTTATCGCTTGTTGGTTTCTTCTTCCTTGTTCGACTTTATGTTCCAATTCAACCAACAGGTTCGTCATATTCTCATTGGCTTTTGTTTGGCTGACCATCCATTCTCTCATCATCTCCTCCGGTGAGGTTTTAGGTGTATTGAAATGTTGTGATGGATGAGGTATTGTATTCCATGACTGATATCGAGGATATGTATGGGTTGGGTTGTTATATGGATAGGAGTACGAATTTCTGGAATTTTGGTGGTGATATCCTCCGTGATATCCTTCATGTTGGACTAGGTTCGCTTCCATGGGATCACACATCGGCGTGTCATCCTCAGCATCGTAGTTTGAAGCGTGGTGATTATTTCGCAGTTCCATCATCTCCCTCCGTATGCTTATGAATTGGGTATCGATGTTTGATGAGAGAGCTTCCAATTTCTTGATTAATGAGGCATGATCGGTTTTGATGTTGCTTCCATCGGCGGAAACAACGATATTCGGATTGGAATCGTTCGAGAAATTACTACTTGTGAAGATAGCGTTGACATACTCGTTTCTTGTTTGTGGTGGATGGTACGTCTTATCATTTGATGGTTTTGGGTTGGATTGGGTATTACTTGGCAATGAACCAGATGGTCTAGAGGAATGTTGGTCAGAAAATCTGCCAAACTTGTTTTCAAGATCTTGGATAGATGCTTGATGATTTTTCTGTCCTTGCTCAACTTTGGCTTTGAGATTGAAAAATTGATTTTTGATAAAATCATTTGCAGATTTTTGAGCAGCTACGAATTCTCTCATGGTTTTCTCGAATTCGGTTTCTTCCATCTTTTTGTCAGGATTTTGTGGTGGTGGATTGTCAGTTCGTGGTTGAGAATCACGGTTGTCATCCCTTGGTCGGCGATCTTACCAATTTCCAGAATTTCGACCGTAATAATTACTACGATATCCTCCTCCACGGTATCCTCCTTGATCATAACTCGCTTCTCCTTCCTTCGGTCCACCCATAGGTTTATCGTCGCACTCGGACGATGGATGATTTCCTCCACAATTGTTGCATCCGTCTTGCATTTCCTTCATTTCATCTTTGATATCTTTGTACTGCGAGTCGATTTTTGAGGTTAACGCTTCCATCTTCTCCATGAGTTTTGAGGTATCGGTGTTTTCGACAAAAGCAACGGTTTTTCGGAGAGGTTTAGTTTTGGAATCTTTGGACCAATCAAGTTTGAGAAGTACTCGATCCTCGAGCAATTGATGTGCATCGTTGGGAGTCTTATAGAGAAAAATTCCTCCAGCATCAAGGATGCCTTGAGAGATTTCATCTAGTCCATTGTAAAAGATTTGGATAATGGTTCCTTTTGATAATCCATGTCCATGACAACTACGAAGCAAATCTTTCATTCGAAGCCAAGCTTCGACAAGTGATTCATTTGGGTTTTGGTTGAAAGCACGAATTTCTCCAATTAATCGATCAAACATGGCAGGTGGAAAGAATCGGCTCACAAAAGCTTGCCTCATCTCCTCCCAAGTATTAATGATTCCCGGGGTTAATTCATTGTACCATACTTTAGCATCTCCGGTGAGTGATGATGGGAAAAGTTTGAGTTTGATGGCATTGACATCGGTGTCGCCATAACGAAACATGCCGCAAATTTCGATGAATTCGGCAATGTGATTATGCGGATCGGCCCGCGCACGGCCATCGAATTGTCGGTCTTTGATCATAGAAAGGTGATGTCCCTTCACGGTGAAGTTGTCACCAAGGTTAATAGCAACAATAGCACTTTCGGGTGTTGGTGCTACGGTTCGGTTGGTTCCCCACATGGGTTGATCATCCGCCATGGGAAAAGGTAAATTGGTGAAAGGGTTGTAAACAACTTTGGCTTCAATGAGGTTATCAAATGGTGGGTTTGGTACTCTTGGTACACGATTTTCCAATGGTATGAAACGTGTTCTCCTTCTTCTTCGAATCAAACGTTCGGGGTTGGTAAGAGGTGTAATTGGTTCTATTCCCGCTGCTCGAGTGTTCATACAATGTCCTAGAGAATCCAGGCAATATCTAAACACACGGACAAACAACGAAAACAGTTTTATATGGGTCAGAGAAGGTAACCGGATCGGTTGCGGGATGCGACCGATCGGTTAGACCAGTTGATTGATGGGCAAAATCGTAACCGATTCGGTTGAGGGGCAACCGGATCCGGTTAAGGCTTCTGAGATTTTTTTTTTTTTTTTTTTTTTTTTTTTGGGTTGAATCGACTGAGGGAAATTCAAAAACTTGTTGAAACACAATCAAATCCCTGGCAGCGGCACCAAAAACTTGATGTGCCCGGTTGGTGCAAGTTTTAAATTTATAAAAGGTGAATTACCAATATTACCAATAAAACATACGAGCAAGTATACTCGTCCGTTATAGCAAGATTATGAAGGTAAGTCGGGATCGTTCGCAGGGATTTGAGTGAATCTAAACACAAGTTTGAATTAACGGAGCCTATCCAAAACATATAATAGAGCAAAATAGATATAATGAAATTCAGATGATTAAAAACTACACTTGCTTAAACTAGTTTCATATCATAGATTAATGTGATTGTGTTAACCTCTTAACATGTTGGTTGTGATAATTAGTTGGTGCACTAATCTATTGTTCTTACAAGTTAAACCTTGATCAAAAGTTTAGTTTATAAAAACAAGCATTAAGTTTAACCAATCAATTCAAGATCAATTCAAGTTTCATAACTTTACATACATAAACTTAAACACAAAAACATCCACTTGTTCATCAAATTGCTTAAGAAATGGTCAATACAAAAGGTAACCGATCATGGACAAAAGGCTACAATTGATTCTCAACAACTAATCTTACGACCATTTAGATGTTTCCAACCAATCCAATTCGATAATCAAAAAGCGTTTCTATTACAACCACACCTTAGTTACTTTGTATAATCAAGAATAATGGGTAAAAACAATCATCCATAGACAAAATGATTATGACTAGTTGAATAACACGAAGTTCTTTCGAACCCAACGATTATTGTCAATTAGCCAAACTTGATTAACAAATGTCACTATGAAACTTTAGCACAATTGGATCTTAGAATCAACTTGAAATTGAATTAAAACATGTTAACACAACCACTAACTAATCATATGATAATCAACATCATTTAAGCAAGTGCATAAAGAAACTAGCCACTCATAGCAAACATAAACATAAACTCAGAAATTTGAACATTAGAAAACATGATTAAAGGTCTTACAATGATTGAAATGAGATTACAAATGATGTAGTAATGATGCCTCAAGTATTGGTGATGACTTCTTGATGGTTTGACCTCCAAATGATGACTTCTTGGACCTCCAAAGTTTCCTGGAACTTTATGAACGAATTTAGGCTTTGAGAGATTAGTAGTGGTGGTAAGATAGGTGTGAGAGAGGATCTCTCAAGTTGTGGTGTGTGAAATGAGGTTGCAAAGGCCTCTATTTATACTACTTCCAAGGCTAGGGGTTATAAATGCATTTCTTGGTCACCAAGGAGCTTGGAAGGGACTAGAATACATGAAGGAAGGACCTAAAATCGTTTAGAATAAGTTTGGAACCTTAGTAATGGAAAAATGGCTGAAACAGGACCTCCAACCGGATCCGGTTGAGCTCCAACCGAATCGGTTGGTCTTGCTGACTAGTCTCCAACCGAATCGGTTACGGGTCTCGACCGATCGGTTGGAGCAAAATCACAAAAAGTCATAAACATCAAAGTTGTAGATCTTTCTCTTATCTTTCCGTGGCCGTGAACCGGGGGTCAAACGGAGTCCGTATGCAAAAGTTATGGCCAAAATGGTGAAGGTGTGTCGGGAACAACGAGGCTTCCAATATCTTTTCGTTTAAGCTTCTTTTCTTCATTTCTTTCTCGTTTTCCTTCTTGAACTTTATTCTTGAGTCTTTGGACCACTAACTTGATGACTTTATCTTCTTGAATATACTCCGCAAGTCTTGCTTTGGTCGGGAATTCTTCATATATGGAGAAATCTTCGTATTTTACTTCTTTTTCGTCTTTTTCTCCACTTTCCTGTACCTGGCTACAAATGAACTAGCAAACGCACTTTGATACGATTAAGCAACAAAAGCATATGATTATAACCAAATAACATACATAAAAACACGGATAACGCTACTAAAAACATGCATAATTTGAGCGTTATCAATTCCTTATTATTCTTTTCTTAGGTCGCAACTTCCTATTCTTCCTTGTATTGCTCCTAGGCTGTGAAGTGCGGACGTTTGAAAAAGAAGCAACTAGTCCTGTTACAGTAGAGGGAAGCACATTAGTAACTTGTGTTTTGTCAGTAGGCAATCTGGGTTCACGTTTGCTAAGTGTTACAGGTGCTATTCTCTTAATGATGCTAGGCTGAACTTGTTCATACTTTGCTAACATTTCCCTTAACTTAATGATAGTGTGCACCAAATCTTGATTTTCAGAACGAAGATTTCCAGCAAAATTCATGACTTCTTTAGTGTGTGCATGATAATGATCAAGTTCGTTTGATGCTTCATCACGAGTCTGTTTGAGTAAATCAAATATGACACCATATTCCTGTTTAACTTTTGAAAGTTCGTGTTCATATTTTGAGATTTGACACTTAAAAGACACGTTTTGATCATCCAGTTGCTCAAGTTTTGGATTAAACGTTTTTTATTTCAACTGGTGAATTTTGTTTTGCAAAGCAAGTTCACGATTTTGACAATCTTTTTGACACCATTGAAGACGACGTTTTGAATTTGAAAGTTCATTTATCAATCGTTCATTTTCAACTTTTAAAGATTCGATATGATGCACATTATCAGTATTTTCAACAGTATCAACAGAATCAGCAGAGATATGATCAGATGCATATGTAACAGATTGTAATAAAACAAGATTATTGATATCAGCATAGATAACATCTTCCAAGAGTCGATCAACATCTTTTCTCAACAATTTCTTTTTATGTTTAGTATTGGAAATCGATGTTTCTGTTTTCTTGAAAACGGTTTTCATGAGACCAAGTTCCTTGTGAAAATCCCGTTCCCAATATAGTGCACAAGTTTTCAAAATTTTGACATGGGGTAAAAGTCTTTTCTGAAGAATGTCTCGATGTTCTCGCGCCATTGGCGATTGAAAATGTTCAACTTTTATTTCAGAATGAAATTCAATCTTACGTTCCAAAATTTTGAGGTCAGATAAGAAAGTGTCAAAGTATTTTATGACGCGACAACCTTCGGCTTTAGTTTTAACCTCACTAAGTGAAGGTAAAGGACCATTAATTTGTGCACCATTTTGTTTGGGACTAACTTCAGAAACTGGTGTGATAACAAAAGGTTTGTTAGAAGTATCTTGTTGTTTGACAAAAGTAACAGCTTTTGAATAGTTAAATGGTTTGTTATAAACGACATTTTCCATTTTTGACCGACTCTCGTCATCTGCATCTAATTCCCCCATACGATTATATTCAACAACACTCATAATTGAATCATCAATTCTATGTTCTGCACTGTAAACTTCAGGATTTGGTTTGAATGCTCTATTTGAAAACTTAGGTTTGTAATCAGCGAGTATTGGTCCATATCCATTTGGATTAGGTTTAAAAGTAAACTTTTGAATGGTTGTGATTGACTCACCATGTTTATAAACAACATTTCGAAACTTTTTGATTTTCGTTTGTAAGTCGACAATTTCTTCAAGATAGTTATCTATTCGTTTAGTGGAATGCTGTTTGTACTCTGAGAACTGTTTTTGACAAGTTAACAACTCAGCCTTGGCTTTTTGTGTTTCCAAAGTAAGAGCGTTAAGTTGTTGTTTATGTTCATGTTTCAGTTTTTCTATTTGAGACAACAAAGCATTCTTGGAAACGGCTAGATCACGTATATGTCGTTCTAATGATTTTTCGTTTTGATGAGATTTAGCAAAAGTGACTTCAAAACCTTTTTCATGTTTTGTTGAGTTTTTTAAAAATTGATTTGTTGAATTAAGCATTCATTATCCCTAATTAACAGTGCATTTTTCTCTTTTAATTTAGTGCAAATTTCCAACCGAGAGTGTTGGTCTTTAATTAAGGTCAGGAGCTCAATTTCTCTATTAGACCGAAGCTCATTTTGTTCAACGTGAGTCTCAACATGATCATTATTTAGATCCTCAAATATAATCACGGAGTCAACTTGATTATCAATATTAACCATAAGGTCATCTTGATCGTCAAATATAACTATGGGATCTATTTGATAATCATCGGAATGAGATGTGGATTGCTCATGTTGAACACTCTGATCCTGGTCGGATGGAGAAAATGGCGGAGATATCAGATCAGGGATGAGTATATTTTGTTTAGGTACCTGAGACAAGCCATCAGTGTCATACACTGGGCCTGTGTCACTCATGTGTAGAGCTTGCATTTGTGCCATCAACATCACTGCTGCATTAGCCTGCAAGTCCTCCATATCATTATCAGAATCTGCATCTACCATAAAGCTCTGTTCCTTGTTTGTAAGAGTTCCACCAGCTTCATCCTTAAGAGCCAAGAGCAACGCCTCTTTGTGATAAGCATTGCCTCTTGTCCTCGGCTTAGGACATGCATTAGCCAGATGACCCTTTTCATTGCAGTTATAACAACGAAGACCATTAACTTCATTCTGAGCATTCCCCTGTTCAACCACTTGACCCCTTTGTTGTTGCGGAGCACCCATGTTATTCCTTCCAATAGCATTAAACCCTTGACCACCTCCCATCTGACGACCATAACCACGGTTCTGAACTTCAACGTGTCCATTGTTCACAACAACTTGATTCCTTGTGTTGGATGAGGAACGAATGCGATTGTTGGATTTGTTTGTATACCAACCGAAGGCTTTAGCAATCATAACAAATCCTTGTTGCAATTCATCGAAAGCAGCAGAGTCCTCATCAGCTTCACTGTAAAGTGCTTGAGCATTGTTGTTGTTGTATGGAACCAATTGAGTTTGTTGAGGTTGTTGCTGTGACTGATCATATGGTGTAATGGTTGCAGTTGGTTGAGGAGCGGGTTGCTGAGCTATTTGAGGAGGAATATTAGTTTGAGCCCACAAAGCAAGTTGTTGATTATCAGGAATTGATTGTGAAGTCGGGAGTCCACGGATAGTCCTTTCTTTGTCAACTTCTTTTTGGTGAGGCTTCAAATAGTCGTACAACAATCCGTATGTAGCATGATGAAGGTTCTTAGCTTGACGGATAAAAATGACATACTTCTCCCATTCCGGACCGAGACTACTGAGGAACTTAGTGTTGACAGCAATTCGAGGCATGATGATGTTGTGTTTGTCCAAATCATTAATGATGTCTAAAAAGCGATGATGATATGACTCTAATGTCTCTCCTGGTTCAGTCATGAAGTGTTTATAAGCCAAGTAGATTTTGGATTCCATGTCTTCCTGATTGAGTGATGTGCCTTCCATTAGAAGATGAATATGTTCCCACATTGCTTTAGCTGTCTTTTGAGCATCAACACTTCGAAGGATCAGATTGGGTAGTCCCAAAAGGATGTATTGCATTGCTAGTTCATCGGCTTCAAAGTGTAGAAGTTCATCACCAGTGAGGTCGGAGATAGTTGCAATGTTGGTGACAGCATCTCTTGGTGGATTGGCATCTGGATCTGCGGGTGTGATAACAGTAGGCATCTGAAATGGACCTTCCATAATGACCTTCTTTAAAAACATTCCATGTGGCTTCTTTAGATCACAAAACCTAAAGAACCTTATCACCCATTGATCATATTTTCCGGGAGTGAGCATTGGAGGTCTATCAAGTGAGCCAGCTTCATGAATTGATTGTTGGATGCTTAAGGCTTCACACATCTTGCCAAACCATGTTGGTTCCTTCATAGTATTCCTGGATGGATGTTGATTGTAGAAGTTTGTGTAAGGTTGTACTTGAAGACTAGGTGGAGGTTGAACCATTTGAGGTTGTGGAATTGCTCCAAGTTGTGGGGTATGTTGTTGATTAAATTGTTGTTGATAAATTTGTTGTTGATGATTAAATTGTTGATGTTGTGGACTTAGTTGTTGTTGTTGATGATGATGATAAGTGTAAGGAAAATAGTTAGAGTATGGTTGTAACACCCCAACCCGACAAGGGCAAAGATGTCACAAATACAGCTTCATATCAGAACCTTAAATACTATACAATAGCGGAAGCCTTTACAAAACTTACAAAAGAAAATATAAATAACTTAATAATCAAAATAAATCTGAGATCCCTATTTTCTAATCTTGCTCTCAGCTCTACTCTTAACCCAGATCAGCTATCCCATAAGCTCATCTTGAATGCTTAATACCTGCCGCAGGAAAAGAAAATGCGGCTGAGCTTACAAAGCCCAGTGAACAGATATAACAAAACAAAAACTAAGCAAAACAGAAATACGAAATAAAATAAAGAAACGAATAACGAAGTCACAGCGGAATGAGGATAATGAATCACTGAGGATTCTGCGGAAACACAGACACACGGAAATCCGGAAGAACAAACAACAAATAAGAACAAACACATAGCATATTGATAACACAAACTGAAGCACATCATAATCAACAGGCAATTAATGAATCAGGCAATTCAAGTACATATAAGTCAAACGAAATACCGAAAGCTAGCAGAAACAACTACTAGAAGTAAACATGTCCTTTACACAAGTCAATTAATCTACATTTAACACACTTATCCAATATCGTAGCAGCGGAACAATAGCAGTCAAACGTGGCAGTCACACATACAAATAGAAAACACAGTAGGAAACTATAACTAAATAAGCAAAAGACATAGCATAGCAATTAGCAAGTTATCAAGTCAGATATCATAAGTTAAACCATTTCCCAGATCAAACTTTAGTATAGACAGAATTTAAACATGGCAGATCAAACATAAGCAGATACGAACACCAACGGATAATCAAAGTTCACGAATTATCTGAACAATTATACATAATGAACTTACAGAACAATCAATTATACACTAGCATAATCATCATACAGATCAACAAGGTCACATAATGGTAAACTAACATATAATCAGATGACAACATGCGAATCACATTTAAGCATATTAATCATATCCTAGCATGGCAAACGGTAGTCACATAAACATGTCAAAGCATAAACACATTCAATAAACATATAATAATTCAGTATGTAAATGGAAACATTTGACAAATACGGAATCATAAACAGAATATCTAACACAGAAATAACAGATACAGATTTAGTTATCTACCACGAGCCCAGAACATATCATATCAGAAGTAACTTTCTTATTCGGAGGGGTGACCTCGGAATACCTTATATAATATGAGGGGAGACCTCAATAACAAATGGAGTAGCTAGCTCCCAGAATTTGTGAAGACGCGTATTGCACACGACATCATTCACCAGACAAATCATATCAGATAACAGATGAGATCTAGGATGCATCCATACGCCCCAACAGACAGATAGTGGCCATACTATCAATAAACAGATAACAGAAAGGGACGTGGCAGAACATCACTCTACTGCCCTAGAGTCATGTCAGCGGTGCATCACTGACACGGACATGGAACCCCCATGACTAGTGAAATATTGGCTCGGGTGTCAAACTAACTTAGGTCAAACACATTGTCATAAATGACACAGATCATAATTCATCATAAAGGTCAAACAGATTTACAAATCAGAGTTTTCATATCATAAGTTCAAATCAGATGTTTCATGGTTCAATAAACAGAGATTTCAGATAAGCTACGGATCAAACAAATCAGAAAGGGTTCATATCAAATGTTCAGAAATCAAAGGTTCATATCACAGTCACATATCATACGTTCATAATCAGAGGTTCATAATCAGATGTTCATAATCAGAAGTTCATAATCAGAAATTCATACTCAAACATAGCAAGGTTCAACAAACAGAAGTTCAGACAAACAGAGATTCACATAAACAGAAGGGAATCATAGCAATGGCATAGGGAATCCTAATAATTGAAATAGAAAAGCTAACGAAAAGAAAACGTCATAAGGAACCTTTACTGAAAAGGTCAGAATATCTGTACCTTAACGCAAATGAGGGAAAAGCAAATGAACGAACGAACACGAAGATACGACGCCACGTCTTCTTCAATGAATCTACACGGATTACGATTCGTATAATACTTATTAGCTCCTTTTATAAGCTTCTTATGCCTTTGTAAGTGTTTTACTTATTAGTATCCTCTTTTTATCTTTCATTTTCTTAAATTCGCATATGGACCAGACTTTAGCGATTTTTATAAAATACTTACTTAGCTCAAATGAAATCAACTAAAATCCCAGGGGTTCCCATATGAGTTAAAAGACTCTCCAAAAATTGATGGGTTCTATCTCCATGCCAAATGGCCTATGGAAAATCACAAGTCCAGACCTGTCCAGAAAGTGATCAGAAAATACACCTTAAAAGTTTACACTTTTTGGACCTGTTTAGATACCTTGGAAAAATTCCCAAAACTCCCAGAAATTCATTTATATCCTAAATGTCAATCCTGTAAAAGGAGAGCTCCCAATTCCTTATGGTTTGAAAATGAAAAATCAAACAATCCAACCAAATTTCAGACCTGTTTTCTCAGCTTTGACACTTGATCTTGTAAAATTCAAAAATACGACTTAGACAACTCCAAATTCGACCAAACCACTTGGAAAACTTAACTAAGACATAAAATAAACTTTTCCCACAAAAACCCAGATTATTGCACTTATAAAATTGGATCTATAACACACACAAATTCGACATAGGATGCTGTCCAGTTTTAGGGTTTATTAAAACCAATATAAGCACATGTTTAACCTACCCAAACGCACCCATGACCCATGTAAGCCACACAACCTGATTTAATATCATCATATCAAGTTTACACTTCCATATTTTCAGTCTTACAAAAATTATATACAACCTTTAACCACCAATAACCATTTTATACGCCCATAAATAAATCAAACGAACCCTAGGTTTTCATCACACGACAACATCAAAGAAAATGGAAAGGAGATTGAACGAGATAATAGTTATGTTACCCTAGTAGCGTGTACGTGAAAGAGACAAGATTCAAGCTTCACCAAAACCATGACAAGCCTTCCTTGGCTTCAAGACCCACGACATCCCCATCAAACCCCACGAGCAGCTTCAAAACCCACGACCAAGACCTCCCTCTCGAACCACAACGACCATCACCACCACGAATCAATCACACACGATCACGAGTCTTCTTGGAACACCCTTCTTGTTTTGAATTCGAATTGGAATGGGGATAATACATGGTTGCCGTCCTTTTTGGGTAGAGAGGATATTAGGGTTTCTTTTTGTCTCAAGAGTGGAGCGTACAATGAAAAGGGAGGGGGAAGCAATACCGGTTTTGCTTTAGACGAGCTAAAGAAAGAAAAATGGGCCAAGTCCAATCTCCATATTATAAACTAGATGGGCTTTTTACATTTAAGTTAATATCCCTTGTAAGTTAGTAAATTTCGGTTCATGTAATGTATAAATGTGTAATGAAATTCTAAATGTAAACGTAAATAAATCTCATATATTTTGGCGAACAATTTCTAAGGTAGGTTAAATTTACTTTAACTGAGCTTGACGGGTTTTACGTAATTTATAGATATTAGATAGAGGGGCAAATAGTTTTTTCACGCGTTTATGATTTTTAGGGTTTTACAATGGTGGTTGTGACATGTTGAAAACGTGTGTTGTTAAATGGATCTTTGTAGTCGAATGAACCGTTGTTGATGAAGTATCCTTAGGCGTAGAAATCATAGAAAAGCAAAGTACCACTTATGCGTAAAAACACCAAAGTTACGCGTAACAGTAAGAGTTACGCGTAGGATTAGCTTACGCGTAAGTAATGAGAAAAACACTAAAGTTATGCGTAAACAAAGTTAGGCATAGAAAACTTATGCGTAGGATTAACTTATGCGTAAGGCAGAGCTTAGGCGTAAGATAAATCTTATGCGTAATGAATTCTACGCGTAAGCTTAAGCTTATGCGTAAGATTAGGGTTTTACCCAAACGATATTTTACACTATCATAGTGCAAAAGATATCCAAAGTCGAAGTGTTTTCAGGCTTATCCAAGCAAGAAAAACACTGAGTAATCCACGAAACTGAAGATCAAACCAAGGAACTCTTATGCGTAGTTTTAGGGTTTCGTTATGCGTAGAACTCCACCAAAAATGATTTTTGCCCAAAGATGTTTCTAAACCAGATTTTTGTGATGAAATAGCTTCAATATCACCAAAATAACACAAAAGTGTAAAACTTGATGATCCAAAGCTTATAAAACAGTTATGCGTAGAACTATACCCACGTAAAAAACCTAGCTTAAAAACAATGATCCACACGTAAAGTTTGAAACTTTTTGTCAAAAATAGTTATTTTAACACCTTAAAACGTTGAAAGTACAAGAATCTTGGATTGAAAAGTGTAAAAAATAAGTTTTTAAGCGAACCAAAGTATCAACCGTTGTTACGCGTAAGACCGAAACTCACATAAGCAACGAAAATGATTCACCCAACTATTTGGCGAATGATACCACTGTTAGGTCACCATATTAGTAACACAAGCATCAATATAAGAAGTAGAGATGAAGGATAGATCGGATGAACAACTAACCAAACACACACACAAGTATAAGTATAGAAAGGTTACGCGTAGAGTGCAAGTGAAAGATAAATTGAACAACCAACCCTCAAGTGAGGGTTATTACAAGGTATTTATAGGAGAGGGAGCTAGGGCAACACCCCTAGTCCCTTCCTTTCCTTATTGGACTTGGGCCAAGGCTTATGGGTCTTCTACATAAGCCTTAGCTTAATAACAAACATAAAGGCCATATTAAGCTAACTATTACATATGAATCACTAACACTTGAATAAGGTTTAGGAGTGATTCCAACATGGGTCAATACCATGGGTTATCGATATTATCCATATATGACATAAGCATGATGTCATGCAATGGGTTATGGATCAAGCTCCATGGATATGGGTCATGGGCTTTGGGTTGTACCTAACTACATTCAATGTATTTGGTCAATGGGTTATGATACTTAAGTTTCTACCCATTTATATTACCCAATATACTACATACTAGTTATGTGTGTATTTTACCCAAATATGTAAACACTAGTTGTTGTACATATGTAATACTAGATCATAAAATCACTTATACTTGTTTTAGTGTTTTATGTGAAAATGTAAGTGTATTAGAAACTATTAGTTCAAACTAATTACTTATTTTATTTGTTTCGTTAAAATGATTTTACGTTTGTTATCGACAAAACATTAGAAGATCGTAAAATATAAATAAACGTTTTTACGGCTTATTTGTATTAACACTAACTACATGTCTTGCTTAAAAAAGTTGAATAAAAGCCTAACCCGAAAGCTGAGTCTAAGCCTATTCAGAGAAAAAAGGAAGTTATTCAAGGGGAAGATTCTGAAAGTGATGAGCGTAAAAAGGTGTTAAAGAAATTCAAGTGGAAGATGATTAGGTGTTATGTACGAGTGATGATTTATGTAAATTTCTTCATTTTATTGAGTTTAGATGTTGATGGTAGTCTTTTGGTAATTACTGATGGTCGTAGTAGTGAATGTATTTTTACATGCCATTTTGCTGAATGTTTTAACATTTGTTTTTTTTGTCACATATGATTCTAGTAGAATCACATATGATTCAGCTAATTTTTTTGCTTATTCCGCTTTTATTGTGGCTTATTTTGCATATTACTCTCTCTGTCCCAAATTATAATTTCATTTTCAATTTGCACAAAGTTTAATAAAATCCCCCTAACTAATCTATTCACCAATCAAGTATCTTCTATCTGCACTAAAGTGTTTTTTGATTGGTTGAAATAAGAAAATGGACATGTATTTTGAGACAACCAAAAAGATGAAAATGGACTTACAATTTGGGACGGAGGGAGTAGTAGATTCTGTTTTATCTGTTTTTCTGTAACAAAGAAGAAAAGAAACACATATGATTCTAGTAGAAGAAAAAGAAGTTTTTCTGTTTTATCTGTTTCTGTAATAAAGAAGAAAAGAATCACATATGATTCTAGTATAATCATATATGCTTGTAGTAGAATCATATGTGATTCTGCTATGGAATAAATATTGTTTGATCCTTTTAATGTAAATCATTATACAAATTATGTGATGACACCAAGACCAACTTCATACGCACATGAAGAAACTCCAAGATCAGTGTATTGAGAACCCGTTGTTGATGATATTTATTTACCTGTTGGAAAAGTGTTATGAGGATTATATGTGACTCGGAAAAGTTACTTTTTGTTTAATTGAATTATTTTAGTTTATTGTTCTAACAGATTTGGTATTTGTGGAAAACTAGAAAGGGGCTTGAATAGTTTTGTCGATTAAAACTTCGTTTTAAAGTATTTAGATCGACTTATGTCAATCTATTTAGACCGTGTGTTGGATATTGATAGATGTACATATATATAAGTAATGCAAAGAGATAAAGAGTAAAGGAACACAAAACCACAACAAGAGTATTTATAGTGGTTCGGCTACAAGGACACCTTCCTTGCCCTACTCCACTCCCCGAGTACCCAACTCGAGAGTTTCTAAGCACTACACAACATAATCTCCTTAATGTGGCGGAGAAGCCTTCACAACGTCGCCTACACTTTATCCGGTACAAGGCTAGACACCGAGTTCTTCCACGAGGTAGAACCAAACCTATCACAACGTCGCCTATACTTTATCCGGTACAAGGCTAGATACCGAGTTCCATTACAAAGGAGGAACTACTACCCAAGGAGACAAACTCATTTTTACAATACTTGAAAGGATGTCAATATCCTTTAACCCAAACTTCACAACTTGTACATCAACGCACCATATCGAATGTACACTTTTGGCACTATACACCAATGCCTTCAACACGACACACTATTGGAGGGAGAGAATAATTATCAACAAGAGGCACTTCAGTGGTCTTGATGATGATGAAGCTTAGCAACTCATGACCTTGAGCTTGCACGTCATTAAGAGGTTGTGATCTCGCCTTTAAGAGGAACCTAGAGAATCACACAAAGAGAAAGGTGCATAGAATGATCCTTTGGATCTTTGGTTAGAGAGGTTAGAACATAGAGAGAAAATATGTCTAAAAGGGTTAGCGAGCAAAAGAAATGGCTCACTATTTATAGGCAAAACTGCCAACTGTTCCACGGTTCCGACGGATCCCTTACCTAAAGGATCCGACCAGTGCAATTCCAGAGATCCGGCTACTGGGTCAGCTTAGTCCGGATTTTGGGTTGCAAACCGGGTTATGGGTTATGGACCATGGGTCATGGACTTTGGATCATGGATCCCCAACAAGATACACTGTATCTAGTCAACGGGCTATGGATCTTGGGTCATGGGTCATGGATCATGGATAATATCCAACATGACTTCATTTATGATGTCATGCAATGGGTCATGGGTTATGGATCATGCTCCATGGGTATGGGTTATGAACTTTGGTTTTTACCCATTATTTACCCATTACAAGTTATACAAAGAACATATACATTTTTATAAAATATAAGTAAACAATATTACTTGTAAGTGTTTTATAAAAATGGTTTTGGTTTTATATAACTTATTTAACTAAACATGTTTTGATGATTTTTATATGTTTAGTAGAAGCATGTTAGTAAACTATTGTCTCAAAGATTTACGTATTTTATTTATTTCGTTAAAATGATTTTACGTTTATTATCGATAAAACATTAGAAGATCATAAGTATAAATAAATATTTTTATGGTTTATTTGTATTAACAGTATTTTTAACTAAATACAAATGCAAGATGTAAAAGTTACATTACAAAATCACGTATGATTTTTAGACAAATCACATATGATTTGTTAAAAATCATATATGATTTGTGCAAAATCATACGTGATTTGTTAATGAGAAACTAAATAAGATTATCCCAAATCATATAAATAACCAAATCATATATGATTTATAATGAGAAACTACAATTAGATTATCTCAAAACTATCCGTAAGTACTACATAAACTACCATCAGTTTAACAAAAAATCATATTTTACTAAAAAGACTACCCATCGGTACTACATAAACTACAATAAGTTTACCACACATACTATCGTCATTTAAGTGCATCAACCTCATGATTCTTAACATCTTTTTCACGCTCAAAAAGATCCTTTTCACGCTCAGCCCTGTTCTTGATTGAATTCACAATAATCGAAATCCATATGAATCATCGCGAAAACTCCACAGTCTACATGATTGGTCTTGGTCCTCCATTTCAACTTTGGAATGCATCCTCTAACTTTAGCGACAACAACATATTTTTGTTGTTGATGTTCTTGTAGAAACCTGGAAAAAAAATTTCTACAAAAAAGAAAAACATAGTTAAATAATATGCTGAATCACATGTGATTCTAGTTGAATCATATGTGATTCTACTTGAATCACATATGATTCTAGTTGAATTATATGTGATTGTAATGCAAACAAAAAATTCAAAAACGATAGGAAAACTGTCAAACCTATTTGTCTGTAGAAGGTACACAGGATGTACGAGTCTGGTTCACATTGACACCACCATCATTGTATCAGATATACCCATAACCCTTGGCAAAAAGTAAAAGGAAGTTGACTTTAAACATAAAGTAAACTCGCTTTGCGAGGAACAACTTTGAAGCAATATCACTAGCACGGATATCCTTCAACTTTTTTGGAGAAAATTTCTTAAACCACAGCTTTGTTAATACAAATAAATTGTAAAAATGTTTGTTTATATTTAGCGATCTCGTTAAGTTTTGTTGATAACAAATATAAAGTTATCATAAGTATAATTATAAGAATACATGTTGTTTTGCAAAATATACATTTTTTCATTTACATATACGTTGTAATAAAAATGTGTTTTAATAAAACATGTAATAGGTTGGGTAAAAACCCTGACCCATGACCCATACCCATGGAGCTTGATCCATAACCCATGACCCATTGCATGACATCATGCATGAAATCATGTTGGATATTATTCATAATCCATGACCCAAAGTCTATGACCCAAGACCCATGAACCATTGACTAGGTACTATGTATCTTGTTGGGTATCCATGATCCAAAGTCTATGACCTATGGTCCATAACCCATAATCCATAACCTGGTTTGGTATCCAAAATCCAGACTTAACTGACCCAGAGGTTGGATCCCTCGGATTACACTGGCCGGATCCTTTGGGTGAGGGATCCGCCGGAACCGGCTGACCTGTAGACAGAATGTCTATAAATAGTGAGCCATTTCTCCATTGTTTATCACCCTTCTTCTTACAACTCTCTCATATATTATCTCACTCTTCTAACCTCATATCAGTTGATCATTCTTGTAGTTTTTCTCTCTTTTGTTGTGATTCCCTTTTAGGTCATTCACGAAAGGCGAGATCACGATACTCATACAAGTCATCCAAGCAAAGAGTCCTTGATTAATTTATCTATTCACAAGATTTCAGTAGCTTATCTTGTATTCCTTATTTTACATATTTGTTGTGTAATAGTTGTGTAAAGGTTTGGTTCTACCTCGTGGAAGAACTCAGTATTTAGCTTTGTACTGTAAAAAGTGTAAGCGACGTTGTGAGGCTTCTCCGCCGATTTGAAGGAGCTTGTTGACACAGTGCTTGAACTCTCGAGTGGGGTACTCAGAGAGTGGAGTAGGGCAAGGAAGGTGTCCTTGTAGCCGAACCACTATAAATCACTTATGTCGCTACTTTCTATCGCTTACTTTACTTGCATTATTTATTTATTTTATTTATTGTTTGGTACTATCTATTCATCCACAAGATTTCACATATGCTTGAATCTAAACATTTGAAATCTAAATTTAAATCGGTAAAACTATTCAACCCCCTTCTAGTTTTTCACAATTGGCATCAAGAGCAAGGTTTTCAAAAAGTTTTAAAGTAAATTGTATTTTAAAAACTTTTCGATCAAAATAGATTTTGAAAACTACAAAGAAGGGCAATCTATGCAAAGACCTCCACTACTTGAAACTAATAGTTATATTTATTGAAAAAAATATATTTGAAACTTATGTGAAATCTAAAAATATTGATCTTTGGTATATTATTGTTGAAGGTGATTTTCAAGCAACCGTGAAAGATGATAAAACCGGTAAAGAAGAAAATATTTCTCATGATCGTCTCACCGACGACCAAAAGAAAAAGCTTTCTAAAAATAGTGACGCAAAAATGGTTTTATACAATACATTACCTAAAAAGGAATTTGAAAGAATCTCTATGCACAAAACCACTAAATAAATTTGAAACTCTGTGGTTGTAACACACCAAGGAAACCAACAAGTGAAAAATAACAAAATTGGTTTATTTATTCAACAATATGAAAATTTTTCAATATTGGATGACGGTAGTATTGATAATGCATTTGCTAGTTTTAATACTATTATTAATTCACTACAAGCACTTGATGAGTCTTTTTCGAGTCGTAATCATGTCAGGAGATTTCTAAGGGCGCTTCCATCAAAATAGAGACCAAAGGTGACGGCCATTGAAGAATCCAAAGATTTGTCAATTCTCACTCTCGATGAACTTATAAGCAACCTAAAAGTCTATGAGCTCGTACTTGCCAAAGACTCTGAGGAGTCGAAAGAAAAGAAAGAGAAATGTAAATCTCTTGCTTTGAAAGCCAAGAAAGTCTCTAGTGATGAAGAAACCTCATCCTCAGAAAGTGAAGACGAAGAATACGCAATGGTGGTACGAGACTTCAAGAAATTCTTTTGAAGAAGAGGAAAGTATGTCAAGCAACCCTATGATGACAAGAAAGGTTTGCGGAAAATAAAAGATGATAAGAAGGTGAAGGATGAGCGCAAATGTTTCAAGTGCGGGGATCCAAATCACTTCATTGGTGAATGTACGGAACAAAAGGCGTTCGTAAGCGGATCATGGGGAATGAGTGAAGAAGAGAAAGAAGAGATTTGTATCATGGCCAAGGACTCCAACAAGGTATGTTCCGACTCCTTTTATATAGCAGTTCATCTCTAGATGATGAGTCATTACACCTAGAATATAACAAACTTTGTAAAATTAGTCTTAAGGTAATAAACAAAAACAAACTTTTGAAAAGTAAATATGAACTTTTAGAAAAAGAAGTTTTTGAAATAAAAGAAAAATTAAAGAGATTAGAAAAATAAAATGAAGTAAGTGATGAATGCAAACTTTGTGTAGAACTTCAAACATTAGTAGATCAACTTGATTCTAAAATTGCTAGACTAAGCTCAAATTACCTTGATACAATACTTGATAGTGTTAAAACATGTAATAACCAAAAGGGTCTAGGTATTCAGGAACATATTGCATCAACTAGCGAAGTTAAGGAAACACAATTTGTGAAATCAACTAAAAAGGAAGCTACTGATGTGTCGGATCTGACGGATCCTTTGAAAAGGGATCCGGCTAGTGCAAATGAAGGGATCTGGGCATCTGTAGCACCAAAGGATAAAAAATAACGCAACCATCTCTTCTAGAACCAAATTTGTTGTCGTTAATAAAAAGAATCGATGCTACTGTTAGGAATATTAAACAACCACCCTCTTTAAAACAAGATATAGGTTTATTGAAAAACAAACCCCCGTTGTTTACCAAACCAAACAAGTTGATAAAAAGGTAAAATAATATTTTTCCTAAAAGTAACCATATGGGATAGAATCACAACTCACAAAATGGTTTTCCATTCCAAAACTACATACCTTGGAATGCTTTTACGCCATTTTCATACATGCATCATATGAATGAATTGTATAACATCAATGGACCCATTAAAAAATGAGGACCAAACTTTTCAGTTTTTTTTGTCTTAGGTGTGCCTAAAAGTAGACTTGAATCCGGACGCATGGATCAAGGATAGCGGGTGCACAAGGCATATGACTGGTAATAAATCGTTGTTCTCCACATACGAATCCTTTAACGGAGGAAATGTGGTGTTCGGCAATACTAAAAGCAAAATAATCGGAAAAGTTACAATCTCTCATAATTCCCTAACCATTAATGACGTATGTCACGTAGAAAATATAAATTTGAATCTACTAAGTATAGGTTAAATATGTGATAAAAAGTGCAACGTTCTCTTTAGCGAAACCGGTAGTAAAATCTTGAAAAATGGTATTACTATAGGAAGAGGTATTAGAAAACATGGCGTCTACGTTATTAAAATCAGAAACGAACCAAAATATAAACTGTGTCTCACCTCTATGGATGATACTTCGACCTTATGGCATCGAAGATTAGGTCACGCCAATATGCAACTTCTTCAATTGCTATAATCCAAAGAGCTTGTAAGAAACCTACCTAAACTAAAATACGAACATCATTTTTGTGATGCTTGTAATGTCGGAAAACAAGTCCATGCTAGTCATAAGCTAAAAATATGGTTTCTACATCAAAATGTCTAGACCTGTTACATATGGATTTATTTAGTCCGTCGGCTATCCAAATTTACGGAGGAAACTTCTATACCTTGGTTATAGTAGACGATTACTCTAGGTATACATGGACTATATTTTTGAAAAATAAAACTGAGACTTTTGATCACTTCGAAATCTTAAGTAGAAAAATTCAAAGACAACTAGGAAGTCCTATTGTGTCGATTCAAACGGATCATGATCAGGAATTTGATAATGAAGTACAATTCGGAGCTTTTTGTGATGCTAATGGTATTACTCACATTTTCTCGGCTCCTCGTACTCTACAATCAAATGGGATAGTTGAACAAAAAAATCGAACCTTACTAGAAATGACTCGCACCATGATTAATGAGCAATCTATTCCTCAAAAATTTTGGTGCAATGTCATCGACACATCCACCTATATTCTAAATCGAGTCTTAATTAGACCTTTCTTAGGAAAAACTCCATACTAGTTGTTACGAGGCAAAAATCCTTCATTAGAATACTTTCGAGTCTTTGGTAGTAAATGTTTTATACTGAACACAAAAGACTACCTACCAAATTCGACCCAAAATTAACTGAGGGTATTTTCTTGGGATATTCTTCTAATAGTAAAGCATACATGATACTAAATAAAGAAACCATGAAAGTTGAAGAATCTTTAAATGTTAAATTTGACGAGAGTCCACCTAAAACTTCTTTACCTCTTATCGACGACGAGTTAATCGAAAGTGAAGTCTTAGAAATAAAAGAAAAAGAAAACATAAGCAAGGAAGATGGACTATTAAACAACGAAATTATCAATGTTAAAGAGTCTAAAGATCATCATGTAGAAAAGGTCATAGGATAACTAAATTAAAGAACTCTAAGGTCTCAAGTTCAAAACCATAGTAGTCTCTTTTGTTTCGTGTCAACTATAGAACCTAAAAACACTCAAGAAGCTATAAAAGACAAAAGTTAGGTTATGGCTATGCAAGAAGAATTAAATCAATTTGTTGCTAATAACGTTTGAACACTTTTCCCTCCACCTAAAAACCAAACAATAATTGGAACAAAATGGGTGTATAAAAACAAATTAGATGTAAATGGTGTCGTGTCTAGAAATAAAGTTGGACTTGTTGCTCAAGGCTACAACCAACAAGAAGGTATAGACTTTGATGAGACCTATGATCCCGTAGCTAGATTAGAGTCTATAAGAATCCTTTTTACGTATGCTTGTGCTCATGATCTTAAACTCTTTCAAATGAATGTCAAAAGTGCTTTTCTTAATGGGTTTATAAATGAAGAAGTTTATGTATCTCAACCTCCGGGGTTTGTCAATTTTGAAAAACCTAATCATGTGTACAAATTAAAGAAAGCTCTCTATGGTCTTAAACAAGCTCCAAAGGCTTGGTATGATAGACTTAAAGCGCTTCTAATTAAAAACAACTATACCATGGGGTTAGTTGATAACACACTTTTTACAAAGAAAAATGAGTCACAAATAATAATTGTTCAAATATATGTGGACGATATTAAATTCGGATCAACTTGTCAAGAAATGTGTGATGATTTCTCAAAAATCATGCATAATGAGTTTGAAATGAGTATTATGGGAGAATTAAGTTTCTTTCTCGGTCTACAAATAAAACAATTAGAAGATGTTATCTTCTTCAACCAATCCAAATACATTAAAGAAATGTTAAAGAAATTCGGATTAGAAGATTCAAAACCAATTAGAACACCAATGTCCTCCTATACCAAACTCACCAAATATAAAAGCGGTGAATCCGTTGACAACACCAAATATCGTGGCATGATTGGTAGTCTTCTCTACTTCACGGCTAGTCGAACGGATATCATGTTTAGCGTATGTCTTTGTGCTACGTTCCAAGAAGACCCTAAAACTTCACACCTAGAAGCCGTCAAAATAATATTTAGATATATTAAGGGTACAACTCAATTAGGATTATGGTATCCTAAAGGGACGGGGTAGAAACTATTGTATATGTAGATTCTGACAATGCATGTCATTACGTTGATTGTAAAAGTACAAGTGGTGTTTGCATCTTTATGAGGTGTTTCTTGACATCTTGGTTTTCAAAGAAGCAAACGACATTATCTATCTCAACAACTGAAGCCGAATATGTTTCTACCGGCAAAGCATGCCAACAAGCACTACGGATGAAACAAGCATTAGTTGACTACGACATCCATCTAAGTGACATTTCTATTCTCTGCGACAACAAGGGCGCTATAGATCTTAGCAAAAATCCGGTGTTGCATTCTCGTACCAAACACATAGAGATTCGTCATCACTTCTTAAGAGATAATGTTCAAAAAAGGAACATTTCTATTGAGAAAGTGTCATTCCGAAGACAACATAGCCGACATCCTCACCAAACCATTGAACCGCGAGCAATTCAACTTACTTCGTCTAGGTCTTGGTCTTATGGAATAATCGTCTTGAATCTTTTCTTTCTCTATAAGGTACGTAAACTTGTGTTTTTCTTCTTTCTCTGAGTCTAGGAATTCTACTTCGCACAATTCACAAACAATATGGGGATATATCTTATAATACTAAAAAATATTTTTCTTCAAGAAATTCATCAAAATATTTTCTTTCAAATATTTCTCCCAGTGTCATTTTGTCTTAAAAGAACTCTCACGTCTAGGACAAACATTTATTTCTTTTCATCGTTAATACAAAGTAAAGTTTTTTTCATTGCATCTCATGTGTCTATTGTTTGCTAAAGGGAATACATAACCAATATGTATTTTCGGGTACATTCAACCGAAGCAACAATGAATTAAGAAGTCTTTGGGTTGTCTCACGTATACATATACATACGTATTTTTCACTTCTATGTTTCTCTTTTCTTTTAAGAGTCGAGATAACCGCAACTCCACATGGTCTTCATGTAGGCACATACTAGGCACTATCGATTTATACACGATTTTTCTGCCTAAAAACACCAGATACCCGGATCCCTGCATTAACGCAGGACAGATCCCTTTTGGGATGGATCTATAGGAACCGGTGAATAGAAGGTTGTTTTATAACCTCTTTTAATCTTTTTGCTTGAAATTTTCAAATTTCAACATTTTATTTTCATCATGTATTCAACTTAATGTTTGTGCTCTCATGATCACTTGCTTTAAATTCATATCTAATCATTAGATTATGGCTCATTTTGTGGTTTTAGCATTCATTGCAATGCATCCTTTCTTCTATAAATAAGGTTCCAAAATGCTTGCATCTCCATCACCGTCAACCTCACAAATACATCTCATCATGACTTCCAAAAGATCTCAAAACAATGATGACCTTCCTAGTGAAAACAACCCTCTCCAAAATATCCTCAATTTAATCCTACCACCTTCACCACCACCATCTAAAGCTAGGAAAACCGCGTGGATTAGTGTCCAACCATGTTGCTTTGTGAAACCTTTGTCTAACAGCTCATCACCAACTACTCCCTCACCACCAACCGACTACAATGTAGCACCACCACCATCTCCCCAAAACTCACCACCATACTCTCCAACCGAGTCTCAAATTGACTCACAAGTAACCACTATAGCGGAACTACTTAGGACTCCAAAAACCTCTCCACTACCTTTGTCTAGTCCACCACTCGCTCCAACTCAACCATCAAAGTGCACACCACCTCTACTCTCAAATGTTAACCTAAAAGAGCTAGTTTTCTCCACACATCCTACATCTCCAAATGCCCTCTTCAATGAACTTAAAAATCTACCACCTCAACCACCCATCACATTGCAAGAACACCTAGGTTCTCTACTACCACCAATCACCGAGATCATGGACATAGATCCATATTTACCAACATTCCCACCACCCAATCCACAATCCAATAAACAAACTTGGCCGGATAACATCCAACCACCTCTACCTCACCATATCTTTTGCGAACATTGCCAACGTACTCGGGATCTGGCACTAGAAAATAGGGACGAAATGCGATTTATTCTTAACCACATTCTTAACCGCATTGACATTATCGCTCACCAAAACTTCCACCATTAGACCTTATGCAAGCATGGAAGGAACGATAATAACATTTTTCTTTTATTTTATTTTTCTCTTTGGGTCTTTATAAAGAACAAACCCTTGTTCTTATTTTTCCACTTGTATGTGGCATATATACCACTACATGTTGATGTTTTTCTTACAAGGACTTATTTACATACCTCGGTCTCCTCTCTTTTCTCTCGTCTTCTACATGGTTCTATTATGTGTTATCACTAACATTTTTTGTAGGTATATTCTTACTTTTCACTTGACACCCTATTCTAAGGGGAGCTACCGTCAAGGGGGAGTTATTGCTTTGTGGAACATTTTTTTCCACAATTTTTTTCTTCTTCGACTGTCTTTTTGATTCGAAAAAAGGGGGAGAAGAGAATAAAACTTACATACATTTTTCAAAATCTACATCTAATCTTAAGTTTTACTCACTATAACTTTATGATTTGTCATCAACAAAAAGGGGGAAATTTTAATACAAATAAACCGTAAAAGCGTTTGTTTATATTTAGCGATCTCGTTAAGTTTTGTTGATAACAAATATAAAGTTATCATAAGTACAATTCTAAGAATACATGTTGTTTTGCAAAATATACATTTGTTCATTTACATATATGTTGTAATAAAACATGTAATAGGTTGGATAAAAACCATGACCCATACCCATGGAGCTTGATCCATAACCCATGACCCATTGCATGACATCATGCATGAAATGATGTTGGGTATTATTCATGATCCATGACTCAAAGTCTATGACCCAAAACCCATGACTCATTGACTAGGTACAATGTATCTTGTTGTGTATTCATGATCCAAAGTCCATGACCCATGGTCCATAACCCATAACCCATAACGCGGTTTGGTATCCAAAATCCGACTTAACTGATCCAGACGTCGGATCCCTTGGGTGAGGGATCCGCCGAAACCGGCTGATCTGTAGACAAAATGTCTATAAATAGTGAGTCATTTCTCTATTGTTTATCACCCTTCTTCTTACAACTCTCTCATAAATTATCTCACTCTCTTCTAACCTCAGATCACTTGATCATTCTTGTAGTTCTTCTCTCTTTTGTTGTGACTCTCTTTTAGGTCCTTCACGAAAGGCAAGATCACGATACTCATACAAGTCATCCAAGCAAAGGGTACTTGATTGATTTTTCCATTTACAAGATTTCAGTAGCTTATCTTGTATTCCTTATTTCACATATTTTCTGTGTAATAGTTGTGTAAAGATTTGGTTCTACCTCGTGGAAGAACTCGGTATTTAGCTTTGTACCAGAAAAAGTGTAAGCGGCGTTGTGAGGCTTCTCCGCCGATTTGAAGGAGCTTGTTGAAATAGTGCTTGAACTCTCGAGTGGGGTACTCAGAGAGTGGAGTAGGGCAAGGAAGGTGTCCTTGTAGCCGAACGACTATAAATCACTTGTGTCGCTACTTTCTATCGCTTACTTTACTTGCATTCTTTATTTACTTTATTTATTGTTTGGTACTATATATTCATCCACAAGATTTCACATAAGCTAGATTCTAAACATTTGAAATCTAAATTTAAATCGGTTAAACTATTCAACCTCTCTTCTAGTTTTCCACAAGCTTCACAAAATCATCATCAAGAGTTCTACTAGAATCATATATGATTTTAGTAATAATCATATATGATTTCAGTAAGAATCATATATGATTCTAGTAGAATCATATATGATTCTACTTGACAAGCGACTAATAAAAAATTGACACCACCATCAGGAAAGAGTTTTGAAAGTTCACTGACTGTTGGGTCAATAATATTCGAGTCACTACATGAACTTGTTGTTTACTCCAGCCCTATGTAAGTCAAGTGTAGGGGTGTAATCGAGTCAAGCCGAGCTCGAGCTCGACAAGGCTTGAGCTTGGCTTGAAACAAAAATAGTAGGCTTGAGCTTGGCTTGATAGCTTGTCAAGCTTTAATCATCTAGGCATGAGCTTGGCTTGAATAGGTTTCGAGCAAAGCTTGAGCTTGGCTTGAAAAACTTGAATGTATACAAAAATATTGTATTTGATAGACAAATTCATCAAAATACATATATTTATAAAGTAATACGAACTAAAACAAAATTTGAAAACCAAATTAAGTTAATATAACACTAATAAAACCAACAATAAGATTTTCGTACTAAGTCCAACATTAGAATGAAACATAAGCCAAAATACTAATTAATGTTGTCATCGATATACTAAGTATAAACAAAAGCTAAAATTATCTAATAGTATTATATATTTTGGTCTATTAATATTCGCGATTCATAACGAGAAACTTGTATTCGCTTCTAGATATAAAGCAAGTAAGCAACACCACTGGTCTAAGAGATCGTTGTTACAAATAATTACAACTTTATTTACCATATAAAAGTCCTTCAAGAGTATATTAAGTAATTCTTTATATAGTAAATCCTTATTATTTGAATAATATTCAAATTAGCCCTTAGTTACTTATATGAATTTAATATAAAAAGATATATATACTAACGCTTGATAAAAGCTCGAGCCAAGCTATCAAAAGCTTGAGCTTGGCTTGTTATATGTTTCGAGCCAATTTATTGGGATTGAGCTTGGGCTTGAGCTTGATAAAATCTTAGCTTAATCGAGTCACGCTCAAGCTCGAGCTCGAGTTGCTTGATAAAAGCTTGGCTTGATTGCAGCCCTAGTCAAGTGGATTCAACTTCAACAACCTCAGGGCCACAATCCTATTCCCCATTCTTCCAGCAACAGAAAACTCATTCACAAAAACAACAAAAACAGAAAACCCATTCACACATTTCGTCGAACACCTGGTGTACGCGTATATAATACACCACATTTCCTTCAAGCAAACAGACACCACGTCTCCAAATCACAAACAAAATCAACACAGAAACAATTAACATGAAAACTAAGCTAAAGTAAGCACTTTAATTGATCTATGAATAAAAAAAATGATAAATAGAAGAGAGTATGAGTTTGTACAGTTGATAGAAGCACATTTCATGTCATATATGCAGTAAATATCCTCCATCGTTTATCATAATCCTGTACCGGAAACGAATCAAATCTAAGCAAAGCGTATGATGACGACGATGACGTCATCTTCGGTTTCCGATCATCATTGTCGCATTGTGAGCATGGTTTGGAGAGTTCTTCGTCGGAGTTGTAATCACACGTGTCGCACGCGCCATTGTTGCCTTTGCCAGCGATGGTGGTTGCTGGTGGTGACATTAGAGGGTGCGTTTGTTTGAATGAGAGAGTAAAATGTATCTTTCCAGGTATACCCCTGTCATAATTAAAATAAGATGTAAAAGAAAAAGAAAAAAGAAATTGGATTAATCCTAGCTGTTGGATCAGATTGGAATGGAAAACTAGGATGACATGTTGGGATCTATGGTATTTTTTGGATATACACGGATCTTTTGCCTTGTTATAAATAGCCTAAAACATTTACAAGTCAAACCAAAAATTTACACTACAATTTTTTAATTTTTATTTATTTTTTGTTACTCCAAAAAAATTTCAATAATCTGTTTCTTTTAATAACTTTTTAAGCATAGAGTATTTCGGCAAGGTAATTATGACTTGGTCCTTTAAAAGGTTCCCCCTGATTTGTAACCTAAAATTGACTATTTACTGCCTCTTCTCTGTACATCAATTATTTGGTTATCTTAAAATAATTGTCAAGTTTCAATAACTAAGAGTGTTAATTTTGTTATCTTAAAATAAACAGGTTAGGTTGGGGGCTAAACAAGTTTGAGTTATAAATAAGTAGCTAGACAAGACTTTTTAATAAATACATTAGGCTTGAGTTGAGATTCTCAACATTATTTTAATCCGTCAACCGAGTAAACTTAAAAAATATCACATATTAGAAGTTATGTGTTGGTTTGAGTATAAACAAATCAAATATCACATATTAGAATAAACTTAAAAATTTAACATGCACCTTACATTTAGATAAATGATTAAGAGACCTAAACTCATGTCTAATTTTGTGTCTAAAAGTTTGTGGCATTATCTCACTAGTTTATGATGAAGTGGGTCCATCAGTTACAACCTCTGTTGTAAAAATCGGCCCAAACGGCCGATTAATCCCCGCATAATCGCTGATCGCTCACTAAGTGCCTTGATTTATCATAATCGGCCTATTTAATCGGTTTGGTCAAAGATCGCTTAAAAATCGGTCAACAAACCGATTAATCAGACAAAATCGGTTAATCGGAATAAGCGGACAAAAGCGCTTAAAAATTGGTCAACAAAATCGCTTAAAATCAGACAAAATCACTTAAAAATTGGTCAACAAAGTGATTAATCGGACAAAATCGGTCAAATGTCACTTAAAAATGGTCAACAAACAGAGTAATATTTATGTTTGACTTTGAACTTTGAAGAATTATGTATTATGTCTATATTTGAACACTTGAAATATTTGAACTTTGATGCAATACGCTTATCTCATACATATAAAATAATATAATATCTAAAATTACATTTTTGTGCATAAAAATTCCAATCCGATTTTCCCGATTAATCCCCGCCTAATCGATTAATCGCTAGGCCCTACCCAACCGACTCACTAGCGCCTAGCAATTTTTACAACCTTAATTACAACTAATGAAAAAGTGATATCCAAGTTTAGGCATAATATTAAGGGTAAAAACCATAAAATAACAATATACTTTTCAAATTTTGCCAACTTGAAACACTTACTTTTTTATTACCTTACTTCACCAACGAACTTTCAAAATTTGTTCCGATTTCACCCATATGACATGTTTATGTTAAAATAATAACTGAAATGATTATATTACGCTTGCATTCTTAAAAAAAATCCGACCTCACCAACGAACTTTCAAAATTGTTCTAACTTCACCCATATGCCGAGGGTAATATAATCATTTTAGTTATTATTTTAATATAAACGGGTCATATGGGTGAAGTCGGAACAAATTTTGAAAGTTCGTTGGTGAAGTAAGGTGATAAAAAAGTAAGTGTTTCAAGTCGAAAATTTTTGAAAAATACGTTGTTATTTTATTGCTTTTACCCTAATATTAAATATAAGTTTATGCCTCTCAATTTAACTTGTCTTTTTAAATACATATTTAAATAAAAAATGGGTTCAACCCGAAAAAACCAGGAAATGAATGAAAAACTAATTCAATGTTTGTTCCGATTTTAAAAACAATGGTATTCATGTCTACGAGTCTGTTTGGTTTGTAGATAGGTTTAGGATTTGGATTTGGATTTTAATTTAGATTTAATATATGTTTTAAATTAAATGAAAAGAGAGAAATTTAAAATAAAATAATATATTTTATATCATTATAAAATTTAAAAAGATAAAATAAATAAGATATAAGTATAAAATAAGTGACTATGTGTGGCTTGCAAATGCACACGTAAGCTAGGAAATCAATTTTCTTTATTTTCATGTACAAAAGCCAATAAAAATAGATGGATTGTCAAAATTCCATGACCCTGGGTTTTATCAAAACATGTGTCAAAGGCGAAAACTCAAAACAAACAATTTATATCACTTTAAAACCATTCCGGTAAACAAAATCACTCGTACCAAACGGGCCCTCACTATATCATATCACGCCTAGCTAGTTGATTTCATATGGTCCGTATCTTCACATGCTCACGTTTCAATATAAAATTCAAAAGGGTAACGTTGTCATATTGTTGGTTGCTAAAAGCTATATATGAAACATGACATTCTGTTAAGTATATATATGAAATATGTATGTATAGTTGACGAGTAAATTCCAACATTTGACCCAAGACTAATTCCAGAACGTACTATCTTAACCCAATTATTGTCACCTTGGTATTGAAACAATTCAAACAAAGTTAAAGAAACATCTAATGGATTCATACAATCATACTCATGCTGTGATGAACTGATGATCTGTCGAAATGTTTGAACTCCTAATGATTCATATATATAGGGTGTGTTTGGTGAAACTAGCATTATAGTTAGCAGTAGCAGTAAGCGGTTAGCAGTAGCAGTTAGCAGTAGCAGTTTAATTTATAAAAGTGTTTGGTAGAATAGCTGTAACCATAATTTTATTGTGTAAAATGGCATAATGCTAAATGCTTATTCAAAGAGCATTTAGCATTTAGCGTTTTTTTTCTTGTAAATGTTAACTGCTAATCATTCCAAACAAGCTTTTTTCAAAAACGCTAAATGCTAAATGCTAATTGCTCCATTTATGCTCGCTACCAAACACACCCATATACGGTAAACAGAGTCAACTATTTTTGGAAACTTGTCTATAGAGAGCTAGTAATTACATTTTTTATAAAAAAAAGCTAGTAATTATAATTACATTGGACTTACATTAAATTTCATGATCCAATTTAGCCTTGATAATCATACTTAAGAGGGTAGAATTTGGATCGGAAGCAAAATGACACCTACTACAAAACATGCTTGCCAACAATTAACCAAAAGTTCATTTATAGGCCGGTTTTGTCGTTCATACCGGATAGTAGTCGGTGTCATCTTGCCTGCGATCCAAATTTACCCTCTGGGTAGCTTCTTTTACTCCGTAGTTCTTAATAGACCTATATGGAACCATTTATGTAGCATTCGCAGGTACTTTGCATATGACAAGAAAAATGGAATTGTGTTGTGTGTGTGGGGAGATATACTCCGTAGAGCAACTTTTTGTGTGTCTCTTTTTGTTTGTGATAATTTCTTCCCAAACAACAATCACTGTATTTATAGACAGACGACTACCCCTCACACACACACACACACAAAGAAAAAACATATACACATATCTTTATTATATTCCAAAATAAAACTTCGTTTCCACGTGTAATATATTTTGCTTATATATGAGGAATTAATTAAACAAAATATCAAATAGACAAGAGGTAACAATGTAAATGCGAATATATGTCTAAACCCGTTTTTTTTATACCAAGCAATCAAGCGTACGTGTGATAAAACATTTTTCTCATAGTAAATTGTTGAAATGTAATTTTCGATCACATTAAAGCTTCATATTCATATCACATTAAAGCTTGGTATATCTTAACTACATTATAATGCATTTACATCATTCCTAAAAAGAAAGCTTTAAAAAAAATAAGCTTATACACTTGTTATAAGAGGAAGACTTAAAATTCAATACATCCCATTATTCAAAATTAAATGCACATGTTTCCACTAAATTAAATACAGTTTTCAAATCATTACAACCCATTATTAAAAACTTGTAACCGCTAAAAATCATTATTATTACTAATGATTATTAAAAACATATAACCGCATCCATTATATAAATACACATAAATTATTTCATACCTCTCTCACACACATCTAAAACATCACCAACAAATATTAATCACAGGATCCGGTCACTGCATTGCATGCTAGTTGTTCAACAAATGACTTGTGACCTTGACTAACATGGTCTCCCTCTACACTAGCTTGCATTGACCGCAAACTATATAATATTTTTTGCCAACTTGTCTGTGTTTCCTTTTCGTTGAAATTATATAGTATATTATTTTAGAGTAAATTACATGGTCCCTCTAGTTTGCCTAATATTTTATTTCTCATCTCTCAAAGTTTAGAGTTACATGAATAATACTTATTTTTACAAAGAATGAGACTCATGCTTTTTTTTTAACGGGTGTTAAGTGGATTCTGTTATCATTTACACGCTAGTACTTTTGGCTAACGACCGTTGTATCGTCTATCATTTATACTAACGACCATTTATAATTTAAAATTTTAGGTTTATTTAAAATATCTCGATTTTTTACATATGATTTTATAAAATCATATACGTCTTTATATACGTTTTTATACCCTTTTATATTCTTTTTCATATACGTTTTCATATACGTTTTTATACGTTTTCATCTGTTTTTATATATTTTCATCCGTTTTATATGTTTCGTTCGTTTTTATATGTTTTCGCCTTTTTTTTACATTTTCATACGTTGTTTTTATAAGTTTTCGCTCGTTTATTAAATTTTCATACATTGTTTTTATACGTTTTCGTCCGTCTTTAAACGTTTAATACGTTTTTATACGTTTTCATCCGTTTTTATACACTTTCTTACATTTTTATCCGTTTTTCTACGCTTTCACCCGTTTTCTTGCATTTTCTTACATTTCATACGTTTTTAGCCGTTTATATGTTTTTCTTAAGTTTTCATACATTTTCATTCGTTTTTATACGTTCGTCCATTTTTATACGTGTTCATACATTTTTATCCATCGTTATACTCTTTTATACGTTTTTATCCGTATTTATACGTTTTTTTCCGTTTTTATACATTTCCGTCCATTTTTATACGCTTTTCTTATGTTTTCATATGTTTTTATCTGTTTTTATGCATTTTCATATGTTTGTTGTGACAACATTGATTAGGTCTCCTTTATATTTTAATGATGACAAATAAACCTTCATAACACATAAAATCACAAACGTTAGCCAAAAACTAAAACGACCAATAATTGGGTCTAGAGCGCTGCCAACGCTCCTGCGCGTGGCCAGCGCACCAGCCTCGGGGTATTTTTCATTTCGGTTTTTGAAAGTCGGCTTTCCCCTTACCCGAAAAATGTGGATCTTTCATAAAAGGTATGTATATGATAATAGAGTCATTAGTAACACTCAAAACGGGTTTTAGACCACAACCTCACGTTTTTGACAAAACGCCAACTCAAGTATTTTATCAAACGCCTCTAGCCAATGCTTTTCTAAACCTAGGAGACTTATAACTCTCACGTAACATCAAGTGAAAGCATTCATAGGACCCTAATCCGTGTTTACGTTTTCTCTAATCATGTAATGGGTTTACTTCCTTATTGGTCAAACAAAGTTAAAGGTCTCTTTGCGTAAACGCATCCTTTCCCATTATGGAATATACTTTACTTCGATGCAAAGCACTTAGCTTGTTTGGATCAAGATGAATATTGATTACGTCAAGTGATGGTTAATCACAGATTATGATATTGTGAATACTTGACATTGAGTTATTTGGATCTATGACTATCCTTTGATTTCTATTTCCAAAACACATCCCATAATCATCATTGTCAAATCTTTTCTTTCTTAATGACAATGTGATTAAACCTTAATCAATCCTTTTATTAACACGTTCAACAAATAAACCTTTAAACCATTTCAAAATCCTTCCAAATCTTATCCCCAGCATTCTCTAAATATTTCTTTACACCAATTGTACTTATTGTACTTCTTGCACTTTCTCTCTTAACCAACACAATTCAAACAAATCACCACATTCTCTCATTCTCCACATTTAAATTTGAATTCTCACACACACTCTCTCAAAGCTTCCCTCACACACCTTACTCTCGCTCACACTCTTCTAGGTGGATACATATCCAGAGGTTGATAGGCTTAAAATGTTGGTGGTGCTTGATCAAGAAGAAGAGGAAATAGCAATTGATGTTATCCGTCTAGCTATTAACCATCCTGATATTGTTGACTGGAAAATATACAAGGAAGGAAAGCGTAACTACTACCAGATCATAAGAGCTAATGGACATTCACAGATGTACCTTTAGTTTTGATAAGATACTCTTGAGCATTAACAAAGATGACTTGGTAAATCTGTGAAAGCTGGTAAAAGCTAGGTATGGAGAAACAAGGCCTACAGGTGATTATGAGTACATCTTATGGTATGATTTGAAGAACATGTTTGAACCTGCTGAAGTTGAAGGAGCCTGGAGGGAACAATATGATAAAATTATATCCTTCTGGAAGCTTTATAACTCATGTGGAGTTCACTCTGTGATTTTGGGGAATTTATGGATATACATGTTAGTAGAGAAGAAATATCCACTTACAGCTCAAACATGTCTTAAAATGTTAGATAAGAATATTAATGCAGATCACTACAGTGAAATGTGTTATCAGCTTCTTAAAAGGATGGAGAAACAGGCTGGTATTTATAAGAAGGGTGAATAAGATGTTGGAAGCATCCTCCTAGTGATGGCTAAAACTTTGAATGAAACTTGATGATTTTGGGAGAAAATATCTAGTTTAGAGCAGGATTTTTGGGATTCAAAGGCTTCTTGAAGATATTGATGCTCAGGTAATGATATTGTTGCTTATGATGTGTTAAGACTGCTCTATGATGTTAAAGTTATTTTGAAGATTGGAAGGAAAACTTGATAAGTCTTTACAACTGTTGGAGTAAAAGTTAAGACTGCTGGTGTAAGTTACTACTGTCAGTGTTAATGAACTTTAAGGAAAATATGCTAAGTCAAGTTATTGCTACTAGTGTAAAGTTAGTAATGCTAGTACAAACTAAGTACTGCTGGAAGATTAATGTTGCTGGTTAAAGTGACAACTGTTAGTTGTTACAGTTAGTACTGCTTATGTATAAGTTTACTTTGTGATCAAGTATTGTAACAGGTAAGTATAAAAACGATTTGATATACTTAGGAAAGTATTCTTATCTTGAAAAAAGTGTATTGTAACCCTAATAGGACTCCTTAATCTATAAGAGGAGGTCCTAGAGCATAGAGATTAGTACGAGTTTTTATGAGTTTTTGATTAGCTTCAAGGTTGTAAACCCTAATACTGTTGAGTATTCGTATTATATTCTTAATAATATTGAGGCTTGTTTGTTCATCGTGTTCATTACTGTTACATTGATAATACTTCTAAAGGTTGAAGACTAAATTCCACATAGTCTTTTAATATACATAAAGACAGTTTCTATAAGAGTTGTATTAGATTTATCTAGTATAACTTATTCCTTACAAGCTAAAAGAATAGGATCTAGTGTTACTGGGATAAACAAAAAACGTATAAAAACAGACAAAAACGGATAAGAGCGTATGAAAACATACCTAAAGTCGAAAAAAGTTTAAATTATAAACGGCCGTTATTATAAAGGATAGATGATGTAATAGTCGTTAACTAAAAAGGCTAACGTGTAAATTATAACGGAATACACTTAACACCCGTTTAAAAAAAGATCACGATGTTATTCTAACCAGGCATTTAGACTATGCAAAGTAGCGAAAATCATCAAAAATTAAAATAAAGACATATCATCTTATTATAACTAGGTATTTAGACTATGCACTTGCTATATTTATTGACATAAAATTAGCTATCACGCTATATGTTTAACTAAGAGATGTGATTGTCTCAAATGATAATCGAATAGACAATCATTCTTTAGATCTAACTCGAACGAGGTTGGGTTAACGAGACAAATTACTTTTAGATGTAACAACGTTCAGGGACGGAGCCAGTGGGGGGCCTAGAGGGTGCTCGGCCCCTCTCAACTGTGGCGGACCTACCCTATACGAAGGTGGTTCCCATAAACATCTTTAGAGGTCCAAGCCTTGTAAAAGGTATGTATAATGAGAAAGAAAGACAAGAAGCTCAATAATTACGAGTAGAAAAGAAAACTGTGATTTTTGTTTCAATGGAGGTTTTGAGATCTTTGTTTTTAACGAAGAAGATGACGTGAAAACCAAAAAAGAATGCCCAAGTAGTCCTTTAATTAAAAAGAAAATGGGATTTTAGTGTTTGGTGTTGTACTTTTATTAGGAAGTTCTATTTGTACCCCTTCACTTTAAAATTTATCAATTTAGTTATGCTTAATATATTGTATGACTTAACATCTTTATAAGAAAACCATTTTACTAGTCTGTATTCCGATTGAACCATCTTTGCTACCATTCACGTCAGCTTTGCCTTCTTTTTCTTCAACTAATCAAGTAAATATGTGTTACTACCGATAAAATATTAGCGAACCCGTATGTCGAACAATTAAAAATTCACTTCAGCTTTTAAACCAAAAATTGTATGTTACTATCGAAAAAATTGTGCATCCCTTAATATAAATTCCTGGCTCCGTCTCTGACAACGTTGTCTTTAAAACTGCAGCTAATTCCATAAAATAGTTTTTAAATGTACAGTATTATTTTTGAATGTGATGTCTGCTCGAAAAGAGGTTAATAAGACATAAGAGACCCATGGCATACATGCAAGCAACTATACTATATATGCATATACTAATGTAAAATGTTAATAAACATGTCTAGACCTCAAAACTAAATTTAAAAACGTTGATCTCCAAATAAAATATCTTTTTAGCACCAAATAAGTCTTGCAATTGAGATGTTATACTTTGATTTAGTTTTTGTTAAGTAAAAGAATAACTAAATATTGGGATAAAGAAGCACAAATTGGTTTCAACCAAAGTATGTAGTTTATAACATAACTACTAATGGCAACATCAAATCCAAGCACCATTCTCAACAAATAAAGGTAAAAGAAGAATAAAGAGCTCAATCTCAACAAATATAAAGGAGAAACTTACGAAAGTGGAAAGGCAAATATTAAAAGAATAACTAAAAGATGAATGCCATATTTATAAAACATGTGAATTTTACTAAAATTTATAGACATACAAGTATATATGTTAGATAAATCCTAAATAACGCATAGAAAAATTAAACGCCTCCTTAGAAGCATGTCAACCACTAGGTATCATGCGCCACATTAGCTTTAATATTTTAATCTTAACTAAAAAAAACACCATTTATTTTTTTTTAGAAAGGCATCAATATATAAACACAACACAAAACATTACAAACAAAAGGCATCCAACTTTCATAATCGAGCCGATAAAAAGCGAACCCTAACAAAAAAAACAACCCTCTAAAACAGAACTACAAGGAGGACAGTCTCGAATTACATAGAAAAACAATGCAAATGCAAAGAACCTGCACAAACACAAAGCATAGGACAAATGGGGTCCCAGCCAATGACCATACCCATATAGCACCAACTTGGAACAAAAGGGATAAAGAGCATGCCCCACAAGCTGATGTGAAGAAACAAAATCCCTATTGACCACATTGAGAATTCTACAAATACAATACTGACCAGACCCACAAAATATTACCCCTTGCAGCATAAAGACTGATAACCCAAACACCAGACACACAACATCTTAAAAAACCTGCTGACCACACAGACCATTAACTCGAGTAACTGTTTATAGGATTCATTAACCACAGCTGCCAATTTAACTTTTGTAAATCTTCGATCTTCAGGTTATCCAGTCGTAGCTTTTTAACTGGATGTCTTGAACGATTTTGTTTGTACTTGTCACTTTTTTACCAAACACACGAGCATTTCTTTCTTTCCATATGAAGTAGCCAGATGTCCAAATGATCGCTTGCCAAACACGAGATATGACACTAGGGACATTAACGTTTCCATATGATGCAAAAATTTCACCAATAGAAAAAGCGTTAACGCACCCCAACTTCCACCAACTAAAGACCTTATTCCAAACGCTCATAGCAAGATCACAAGTGACCAAGCTATGAGCACATGATTCCACCACATTAGTACAACATGGACAAAGAACCGAGTCCAAGTCGATGCCTCTTCTATCAAGCTCCTCCCGAACCGGTAGTCTTCCTTTCATAGCTCTCCACACGAAAATGTTTACCTTCTTTGGCACCAACTTGTTCCAAACCGTTTCTTGCGCTCCACTTACCACATGAATAATCTTTTCCTCTATCAATCTTGATAAATCTTTAGCCTTGAATTCCCCATCCTCGCATAAAGACCATCTCCAATTATCCCTACAATTATAAGAAACAACAACATTTTGCAACACACTAACTAAGTCATCAAGCTCCCGACACACTCTACCCGTAATACTCCTACACAATTCCATTCCCAAAGCCATGCACCATTCACCCAATTCCCTTTATCCCTCACACAACCCTCTTTATCCCTATCTAAATGAAACAACCTAGAAAATCTATCACAAAGTCTTCGATCATCAACCCATCTATCCAACCAAAACTTAATGTCCCACCCATCCCCCAACACCCCTCTACATGACGATGTAAACTCTAAACCCAACCCGTCAATATCCTCTCCTACCTTTACGATATTCCGCCACACCCCAAAACCGATTCCCCCCCCCCACCCGCAAACTTAACATCATTTAGCCCACCACTAGCGCCATGGATACTTTTAATCACCCTAACCCATAAACAACCACCCTCCTTTCTAAACCTCCACCACCATTTTCCTAATAAAGCTAAGTTTTTAGCCCGCAACGACCCAATGTTTAAACCCCCTCCCCATATGGTGCTAAAACCGAATCCCATTTGACCCAAGACACTTTTTTCCCTTCCCCAACCCCACCCCAAAAGAAATTTTTTCTAATTCTCTCAAGTTGTTTTAACACACTCGAAGGCACACGGAACATCGAGAAATAATACAATGGCAAGCTACCTAAGACCGATTTAACCAATGTTAGACGCCCCCCGAATGACATCGTTTTAGCTTTCCAATCGGCCAACCGACGCTTGAACTTTTCAACTACAATATTCCATGCATTTATCCGCCTCATGTTCTCACCAATCGGTAAACCCAAGTACGTAAAAGGGAATTCACCAACACCACATCCCATCCACCCTGCCATATCCATTACTTCCAACTCATTGACCCCAATACCATATAGCTTACTTTTATTGTAATTTACCCTTAACCCGGATACCTCCTCGAAACACTTTAGGATGCACATAAGTGACTTAGCATTCTCTTTATTCCATTCACCAAAGAATATAGTGTCATATGCGTATTGCAAGTGAGACACCGTGACATTACTCGTACCAACTTTAACCCCTCTAAATATACCGTTTTCCACCGCTTCATTAACAATCGCATTCAGCCCCTCCGCCGCCAAGATAAAAAGGAACGGTGATAGTGGATCACCTTGTCTAACTCCCCTCTCTAATCCAAATTCTTCCGTTGGAGAGCCGTTCACAAGAATAGACATACGCGAAGATCGGAGACAAACTTCCACCCATTTGCGCCATTTAACACCGAACCCCATTCTATCCATTATATTTAATAAGAATTTCCAATTAATGCTATCATACGCCTTTTCGAAATCCACTTTAAAAATGAGACCTTGTTTTCTCGATCTCTTCAAATAATCCATCGTTTCATTTGCTATCAGTACACCATCAAGTATGTATCTCCCTTTATAAATGCACTTTGAACTTCCCCCACCACTCCGCCCACCACCCGTTTAACCCTCTCCGCTAACATTTTTGCAATAATTTTATAGTAACATCCAATGAGGCTAATGGGTCGAAAGTCCCCAACCATAACTTAACAATTTAAAAATGATACTCCTAAACTAAAACTAATACTTCATTTAATATATAACATAACATTAAAACTTAAACATTACAATACGATTTAAAAAAAAAAAAAAAAAAACAAAAGTTACAACGAAAAGAAAAAGAAAAATACGAAATAATAGAAACACGACATAAAGGAAACTAAAACATTAAGGAAATTACTAAATACAATTACATCTACTATCGAGGTTGCAATTATATTTTTTTGATGATTCTATCTTTTTACGAATCGATCCAAAACGCAACGTTTGGATCCTTGTCGGAAGTGTCAATAATCAGAAATTTCATCTCTTCCAACCTTTGAATCGTTTGATCTTTTTCTTTAGCCGCCCGACACGCCTCTTGGGCGGTTTCCCGTTTCTTACGATACTCGGATGTGATAACGTCCTCGAGTTGGCTCCCCGAGCTCGTTCCTCCGGTACTCGCTCCCCCGGTACTCGTGGTGGTGTCGGATTTGGCTTTTTTCGAAGGACGTTTTTTGCCCATCGGACGTGGTTGAGTATCATGACCGAATAACACCTCGTTTATTTGGCTTGGGACATCGCCGGTTATATCAATTGGTTCCGGTGCGTCTCATTTTTTTATGCTTGCGTAAAACTTTCCACGCTTCCTCGTGAGGAAACAACGCTCCTCTATGCTCTTCACCGTATGTTTCCCTAGCCCGTTTCATGATATTCAACTCACTTTCCACACTTCTTTCCAAATGTTGTGAATATTTGTAAATCGAGATGAACTTTTGGCAATCACGGTTCAACCTTTTCCACTTGCTTGTTAGCATATCTTTGTTTCGTAGTTGAAAATTGAGTTAATTGAACTCGTTCATAACCAGTCTCCAAAAAGCTTCGCCCGGTTGTGAACGACCGACTCTAGGGTCCTCGGTAACGGCAACGTAACATTTTGCAAGTATTTTTTTCTCACTTCCTTGCCAAGATAATGTTGTATCGCTCACGCCGGGATTTGTTTCGGAAATTTGTTCGGGTTGTTTGGTTTTTTTGCCTTTTGTTTACCACGACTTTTGGGCTTGACGGGAGACAAAGGTTCTTCGGATACAACATTTGTTTCGAATTGTGTATGTGATGATTGGGATGGAAGTTGTGAATGGTGTTCGAATTGTAGATTTTGGAAATTGTTGTTTAGGTTGTTTTGGTATGTTGTCAAAATACAAATGCTTGTTGTTGTCGGTAAAGATCCTCGGCCGGCAAACCGAGTGGGTTAGGCATAAGGATTTGTGTGGAAGAAGAACCCGCGTTGGGGTTTGCCGATGAAAACCCCGCATTCGGGTTATTAAACCCCATGAGGCTCAAGAAACTCTCGTTATTATTGTTAAATCCTGACATTTTTTTTGAGCAAATTGAAGTTTATTTATTTGATTTTGAGATGTGAAAGTGTGAAAATAAAGTTGTGTATTAGTTGGTATTTATAGTGGTGATTTTTATTTTTTATATTTTTTATTTTCATTTATTTTTTTAACCTACCACCCGTTACAGGGACTAAATGTGTTAAAAAAATTACAGTTTGAAAAACTAGCCGTTTTAAGGGCTGAAAATGTATGTTTTTTAAACATACCCAACGTACGTTACCACGGTAACTTGTACTTCAAAGCGAGCCATTAACGCAAGTCGACGGTGTAATAATGTGGGGGTTAACGCGAGCCACGTGAGTATAATACGCAAAACTAAGTTACAATACCGAGCACTCTGAGTGCTAAAACTCTAATTGAATAAAATTGGCCCAATACTTGGTTCAGTTACATAGTTTGAACTTTGAAGGAAGAAACTTAATTGTTTTAGTAATACATCTCGATCTTAAATAAATGCAATAATTATACCATTTAAATTTTTATTTCAAATTCTTGAGGAATGAGGGTTGATTTATTTTTCTATGATACAAAGGTTTGACACAAACATTTTATTAATGTAATAATGCCACTCACCATTATAAGAGTTAAAAAATCATAATTAATCTAAGAAAATGAATGGATAATATATAGTATATATCAACAATTGTCTAGGATACTCATGCATTAACGAAACATGATAGGTCTATGACTTTTTGATAAAATGAATGTCAAGCTTTATTACTGCAATGCTACAATTTAAATTAGTGATTAAATCATAGAAACTCAAATTTATGACATAAAACTTAACTTTTAAATATAATAGATAGATTTGCATGCTTTGACAATTATTCACACGTACCTAAGCATGCATATCATTGTTGATTGATCGCAAGACTGATATATATTAGTTCTTTAATACGCGCAGCGAAGCGCGGGACTTTGGGTTTTGATTCTACTCAAAAGGAAGATTTTGTTTGGATAAGCTTTTTGCCATTTTCTACGTTATTATACATCCTATCTACAACTTGAACGATCTCTTGGCTAGTTAGCAATATCAACTTCTAATGGATGGGAGGCATGACAAAGACCCACGAGTGATTTATCTCGTAAAGAAAAAGTAATCGTTACAGCTAAGATATCTCACACTCATTTACTTGCGTTGATTATCGAAATTTAGCTCCAAGATCACAATCTGGAATTAACCTAAAATTGTCAGTTCAAGTGCCGCCACTCAAGATGTATTCGTCCATCAATTCAAAAGTAACACAAAATGATTTTTGTATTATCACTGATACTCCAAATTAAAGTGATCTTCCATGTACGTATTTCGGGGTAGGCGTGCAGATCGACCAGTTAGTTGATATTAACGTTTCGTGAATCAATACATTTCATCGATAATTAGTTCATTTTTTCTAAATGAATTTATTAAAAAAACATTTTAGAGATCAATGATATAAATCCTTAAATTTCAACTAAATACAAATTAAGATATCATAATCTATCAAATATAGTTAAACATGTCACTAAATGCTTTGCATCTTGTATCAAGCATATTAAACGATGAACGGCTGCAAAGAAATTAGCTTAAGTTCACATAATCTGATTTAACATCTACCCAACAATTTAACTAATGCTGTATTAGTAATACATAATATCAATTTACCAAATTATTTGGTACAACATACATCATTATCAATTAACCATTTCCATTCAATACCAGCACCCCATGATCTTTGGAGCTACAACTATAAGCTTTCGATCATACCGTGCCATCATTTCCAGCCAACATCTTGTACTTGTCTTTTCTTGTAAAATTGGTACACTCATATGACAAAGTCGAAGCAATCATTCTTTGAATATAGTTCGCCACATCATGGCTCGATTTACCATCAGCACAAGTTAACTCATACGGTAATTTGTTCAAGAAGGTAACTTCATAAGCCGGACTAGGGTTCATAAAGAAATAAAACGGATCCATCCCTTTCCACCCTCTAGCTGTAGTCCCATGAAACATAGTCATTTTATTCGACATTGCAACCGGAACCAACTCATTGGTAAGCTCAGCAAATAAAGCCGAAAACCTTAGTAAAAAAGGCTCCCTGCATGTTGTCCCTTCAGGACATATAACCAAATCACCTTCTTTTAAAAGCTTCTTAATCATGTTAGCATCTGTAGTCCGGTCTCTAGTTAACCGAACTGTTTTGATTGGTGATATGATCTCTGATAACCTAGACAAAGAATAAGTAACCGCAGGAATAGGGCGGCCTAGCGCGGTTGAAAGAAAAATAGGGTCCAAGAGGGTTCTATGGGAGCAAATGAAAAGAACTCCTGTTTGGCCTGTAGACTTTTTCGCGGGAGGAGGTGGTGTTCCTTTAATGTAGACACGTACGCCGAGTGCCCAAAAAGCGTAGTAAACTAATGGCATGGGAAGGAGGGCACCCGCAGCAATACGTAGACATGCAAGGAAGAAACCTACTGGAATCCAAAGAATGATGATTAGGGCTTTGAATGGGGTTAATTTCTGGACTAATCTGCCATCGTGGAACACTACTGGTTTCGGTAACTTGTCGACGCTCACCGCCTTAAGCTCCGCTGTTGCAGGTGGTACTATGTAACCTTCCTGAAATTAAGAAGAAGATGGGTACATTTAAGAATCATATGATATAAATGGGTGCATTAAAATTTGTGGTCAACACATACATCCAAAACTATATTGAGTTGACTTTGGTTTCTTATTTCTTTTGCACTCAAAAGTCAATGTATGGTAAAAATAGTATGGTTCTATTTTTAGGATTTGCATCACATTTAATTTCTGAAAAATCAACTAAGTTACGGTTGAAGAGTGACCATAAAGGGTCAAAGTCTAGTAATTGTTAAGTACCATAAGTTGCGAAATGAATCTAGTGAGAATAGTTATTTAAATGAGAAGAGTGAGAAAATTTTTTAGCCAAAAAATTCAAATAATAAAATAAAAATAATTGGGAGATGCATGTATTTTTGTGCATGCATCTAAGATTAGTGGTTGTGGTTGTTTCATATTCTTCTCATATTAATTATATTTCTCATTTGATCTTCACTCCTACAAGGTGATGTTTGGATTTAATTTAATTGATTTAATATAAAAAAAATAATAGTATAAAAAAAATATAAAAAAATAAAAATAAAAACTGAACTCAAAAATTATATGAAAATCGTTTGTTAATAATTTAATAAGAAAGATAACTGAAAATAAAAGTGATAAAATCAAGCGATCCGCATTAAATTATTTATTATTTAAAACATAAGGGCAATTTCATATCTCCCTTAATTTTTGTTGGAAATTTCATATATACCAAAACATGCATTAAAAACATTGTACATTATGCATTCAATACTTGGATTTTGGGTATATATAAAATTAATTATGAAATTAGGGTGATATATGAAATTAATCCTAAAACATAGCACAAAATTTAAACAAACAAACACTAAACGGTAAAAAACTACTGTAATAATTTTCATTTTAGTAAATTTATTACAAACAATTGTATAAAAATCTTGCATAATTTATAAAATCGCTTGTTGTATTCAATAAATAAAAGATAAAGATCTGCTACTTGTTAATATAGGTAATCAACTGAAATTTGTTATATCATCAAGCTCTTTTTCTAAAATCGTAAAAGCCTTGAATTCTAGCTAGAGTTGTGGCTGTAATTGTACTTATTTTTTCTCAACTATTATGAAGATTCTAGTTGCATTGTCTCACATCCGCTTTGTCTTTCAAAATTCAAACTTCAAAATCCATAACCTAAACTTATATAAATATTTTTGATCTAAAACAAAGGCATGATCCGAAACAAATAAAACTAAAAAAGCTCATAAGATAATACTACGGAGTAAATGTTTATGGTTTGTACATCACCTTGCATAATTTCATATATGGATAGTCGGTTTTCCTATCACCAAGAGCCAACTCCGGTAGCGTTACATCTTTAAAAGCCTTCAAAAGCGCATCAGCTTTATTACTTCCAACGAGCACACCAGGCTGCTTCACAAGCCCGGTAGCTCGTCCTCTCCAGCTACCAATCTCTGTCCCCAAAACCAAATCCGCACCCAAAAACTCCTTCAAAAACGGCTCCACCATCACAGTCGGGTTCGCGGTCAACACACACCGCTTCCCACATGCCGAAAACACACGCCAAGTCTCGGGATGAAGGTCGCTCGAGTAAAACTTAGGCAAGACTGCCCGTGCAACAGATTCTATATCTGAAACTTTCATTCCTGCAAAGGTGGCGAATATTAAAACGCGGATTCCAGCAGATTCGGAGATGAAATAGTATAGAATTCCCGCAATCGGGGAAGCTAGAAGTAAGAAGAGGAGTCTTAAGATTCCACCAACTTCAAACGCTACGAGGGCGAAATAAGGAAATGAACTGCGCCCTCGTAGTAAGGTTCCGTCTAGGTCAGAGACGACTGTTTGGTTTTCCCGGCCATCTGTTTTGCATTTTTTGATGGCCGGGAATTGATACGAATGATCGGGATTCTTTTGATGATAACCGGCCATTGTGTCTTTTGTTATTAACACATTGGTTTGGTGTTTGTTAGGAGTATATATAGTGTTGTGGGAAGATAAGTAGAAACATGTAATGTCTCGTATTCGTATTATAAAAGTTTTACCAAGCATTTAATAAAAGTAACCGTGTTGACTTTCGTAAGTGTAGGAACATGTGTCGAATGTTTTACTAGAAAGGTTCATAAGAACCCTCAAGCCATTTATTATCACAAACAATCTTTAATTATTTCAGAAGAGAATTGCATATTGAATAATTTATTTTAAAATAAGAAATGTTTCACTATTAAAATTTTCGTTCCTAATTATATATAGTCACAGTTCAACATTTTCTTTAATAAACAATTAGATCAAGAGTTCTTTTCATGAACAGCGAGTTTGATTGGAAGAGCCCTAGCTAGTAATCTATCTCAAACGTCTAGCATATATATATGTATAGTAACTCATACAATGTGTTTGTTTTGTGAAATTATGAATAATTAAATATGTCATATTATTATATGCAAATTTAAAAAGTTATTAATTTAATCATAAACATATTAAAGTTATTTTATTAGTTTTATTTTATTATTGTAATATCTAATTTTATGTGCAATTAGTGTATTTTAAAATTTTATTTTAGTAATTACTGGAGGTATGTTGAACTTAATTTTTTAAAACTTCTAAAGATAAAAGATTTCAAATATATTGTAAGTAGTAGAGATTATGACGGAAAGTAAAATAACATTTTGTAAACAAGAAGTATGCAAAAGAAACTCAATTAGAGTTTGGTCTACAAACGTCTTGTCTTAGGTGGTGTTTGTTTTTCGTTAAGAGGCTCTTAACAGCCTCTTAATCTGAACCGTTCAGACGCGGTCAGACATTTTGGTCGTTCAGACCGTTTGTTTTTTTTTCCTCGTTCAGACGCGTTCAGAGGCAGTAAGATCTTAATGGTCTAGACGTGAGAGGGGTGTCTGAATGCATCTTGTTGCATCTTGCTGACACAAAAAAAAACCAAAAAAAAAATTAGTACAAGCAAGCAAATGTGCGGTTCAAACATGAGTTTTTTTTTCCCGTTCAGATGCGATCAGATTCAGACATTTACGCCTCAGATTCAGATTCAGATGTGCGGTTCAGATTCAGATTCAGAGCCTCTTAAAAAACAAGCACCACCTTAGTCTAGTTTAATTTGAGGATTTAGTTCTATTAGCCTACTTTTCAAAGTGGCTAAAAGGATAAAATTACTAATTAAGCCATCATTGATTTAGTTCGATTTTGTAAGACAATATATGCATGTGTATGTCGGTGTGTAAAATAACAATTAGGCCTCAAAATTTAATTTGTGCAATTATAACTTTGATTCAGGTTTGAAACGATTAAGAGCCACCTCTGTTTCAAAGTATATAGATATGAATGTAAGCATTCAATAATCATGAGCTATATTTTCAATGTTGTAAAGTTTTTTCACCGTTCCGACTCTAATAATTTTTTTTTAAGGCCCATTATGTTCTTTAGAGAAAACGAGTGTGGAAACCCGCGCGATGCAGCGGGATTGGCTTAAAAGGACTTACTTTGTAGCGACACTTAAACCTTAGGGACTAATTTTGCCAGGTTGCTATAGTTAGCAATTAATGCTACAGGACTTACCTTGCATCGTCACTTAAACCTCAGGGACTGTTTTGGCCAAGTTGTGAAACTTTGCATTTAATGTTTGGACTTACTTTGTAACGACACGTAAACCTCAGGGACTATTTTTGCCAACTTTGAAAACTTTGCATTTAATGTTGTGTTTGCTACAGTACCATTGTACGCTTTTTAGTATATATACATAATGATTAGTTCTTCTTGACACATATGTATCGCGCAATGCGGTGACAGATACTTAATTGCGGGTATTCGGTAATTATTTTTGTAGCGAGTAAATATTTTTCTTTTTAAACTTTCTTATTTAGCATGTTTCAAATATTATAAAGTAGTAGATATATGTTTTTCAAAAGTAGAACGTTTAAATTATTACTAATAAATAAATGGTTAACACTTTTATTTTTTCAAAAAATTTAGCATCAAGTTTGTGGTTATAAGTTTAGTGAGCTTTTCTTATAAACGATTCAATTAAAATGTATCATTATTGGAAGACGGTTACATGTAGTTTAAATGAGACTTAAATTTTCAAATTTTACATACTTTTTTTTATAATAATGTTTCTTGTTTTAAAATTTTAAAACTTATTTTTATAACAAGTCACAAATGTTTTTTTAATGTAGTATAGATCATAGTTGTCAGGATCCCGATCCTGATCTTAGGATCTTACGATTTTACGATACTGCAAAGCAAAAACGATCCGGATCCTACATAGGATCTTTGCAAGCTTAAGATCTTATAGGATCCCGATCTTGACCATACGATCTTACGATCTAATCCGATCCGATCTTACTTTTCTCGGATTACAAAGTAAAAAACTACAAATTTATGGGTTGTTTGTTTGTAGAATTCAAAAAACAGCATGTTAATCTTTTTTAACATTTTATAATCATAATTTAGGACAACATTTATATGAAACATTCATAGTATTTTGTGGTTATAATGTATTAGAATTTGTAGATTTGTATAAAATTACATAAACTATTAAGAAATAACATTAGAGTAGGATCTTAAGATCCCGATCCGATCTTACGATCTCGATCTTACAAAGACAAAAACGATCCTGGGTAGGATCCCGATCTTGACAACCTTGGTATAGATACTGAAAGTTGAAGCTTAATATGTTTATTTTTTTTGTAATTCCTGATAACTTATATTTGTAAATTACTTTAATACGATAAATTAATAAAAATAAAAGTTAGATCGATTAATATGTAGGAAATTTTGGTTGGTTGGAGTGTTACTCTACTAACTTTACTCTACTAAATTTTGGTTGGTTGGAGTATATATGAAATATGATGATTATATTATTGAAATGAACGTCATTGTTGGGTACTAAATGTGTAACAGTAATATATATGGACAAGCTATGTGAGGACTCACTTGAAATTTTCAATGAAGAAGCGTGGATTTTGGAGACTCATACTTGGGTAAATCCGATGAGGATTTGGCCTTACGCTATTGGTAATCTTTAAAAACTATGACAAAGTTTGTAGTAAACGTTAAATACAGGTTTGTTAAAAACAATGACAAAGTTTGCAATACTCGTTAATTTAGGTTGTTAGATTTCTTTTATATAATTCAAAACTACAAGGGCATCCGCGTATTATAGTGGCGGTTATCCGGTTACTATATTTATTACAAGCAAGTGTAAAGAAGGGTTTGAAACCCTAAAATACTGCCCAAGTCGGCCTATAAACGAACTAAGGTTTGCTCTCCAAAATACTACACTTCAAATACATAAAATTCGAAGTCCATATATAGATTTACACTTGCGACGACGTCGCCTTTTGATGCTGAAGCCGTCTGGTCGCCGTTATTAGGGTTTCGTTATGGACAAGTCATCGTTGGGACGACGTCAGTTGAGGAAGTGTGACGCCGTCTGGCTTCATTATGGACGTTGTCTTGGAATGAGTCTTGGTCGTCTGGTAAAAAAGTAAGGGCGACGCCCTTCTGGAACAAGGCGTGACGCCGTTATGTTGTAAAACCAATATATGACCTGAGCCATCACTTGAGACTTTTTAGAAAACCTTGTGAGCGACGGCGTCGCCCTTTGGTTTGGGACGCTGTCAGGTGTGAAAATCAGCCTTAAAATCTTGACTTTGTCGTTTTCTTCTTTTTTTCGCTCCTTTTCGTACAAAAGTACCTGATTCCAGCAGTTTGTTTCCAAAAGACCTAAAATATGAAAAGGAACGATCTTAAGCAGTAACAGATATAAAATGTATCGATTTAGGGCTTAAATGACCCCCTAAAAACGTACGTTTTAAATCCTTATCAAATATCCCTACACTTGAAATTTGCTTGACCTCAAGCAAATATGATTTTGGCCAATCAATTTATAAGTTACGGGTCATTTAGCATTGGTTTAGAATAATTTACAATAAGTAGAAGCGCCACAATAGTCAAAACAAGCACGGAAATTATATATTAGCACCTCACAATTGGTGTTTGGATTCTCTCATCACTCGGGTTATATGAAATATAACATGTAAGGAAATGGAAGATAAACACTCACTACATGTGTACATAGATTAACATAGGCTTGATAATATATCAAACCTCCACCGCTTTGGCATAAGCACCTAGGAATAACTATCTAAAAGGTCTTTACAAAGGGTTATAATGTTAGGCTTCGGGTAGGGAAATAAAGGGTTTGTTGTATATGAGGATATTTAGTGGTGGCAAGTCAAAAATCTTAGGTTACAAGCATGTAAGACACGGCGTTGCTAAGCCAAGACTCGACTAACTAACACTAGATAACAACTTGAAACAAAATCAAAAGACATAAACTTAAAACATAAAACATAAAACATAAATATAGATGTAGAATGGTAGCCCCGTATGTTTTTCTCATTTTTTAACTCTTTTTTTCATACCTTTTTACTCTACCATCCTCTAATATAACATCAAAATAAAGAGATTTATAAGAGCATTCATACACTTGAGTTTTTATTTTAGTAACACTAATTAACCCGATTTGAAAAGTCAAAACACTTTGAGTACTTAATTACGTAGACAAATGGAATTTGAATTTATCGTTATTCCCGTTACTCCATAAAATACTACTTTAACCCATGAGTCCCAATCGTCCCAGTATACAAAGGACGTGACTCGACTTAGCAACCATGCAAGTAACTAGATAACTGAACTAAGGGTTTAAACAATGATTACAATAATGCACTAAAGATGAGTGCATACAAGGTAGGCTAAGGCGATTTTGGTGTAACATTTGAGGGTGGATTGTAAACAATGCTCTTCATTGATATTTCGGAACCCAGAACATCACAAGAACCACGAAAAGATAGGCTCTGAGGGGTTAACTAGGGGTATCGTGTACTAAAGATGAGTACATCGCAAGGGCGTGGGGAAAATTACTCAACCGATGAGGTTAATGTAATTAAATTACAGGTTTAAAACAATGGTTATCCTAATACCTCTTATCATTTAGTTAATCCTAACTTCACGAATGTAGTCTCACTAGCGATCTCAGAATGCATCACAAAATAAGTTCTAGAATCTATTATACTACCGGTACACTCACTAAGCATTAAAGATGAATGTTTTTATTTCTAAAGATCTAGGGGCGAACCTCACATTTTTATGGTGGAATTTGAGTGGTATACGGTTTTTGTGCTAGTTATATAACTCCTATCCATGAGACGCTTTATTAAGACTAAAGTTTTACTCGTAAATGCCATAAACAATTTTAAATTTGGTGCTAAAATTACCCTAACAAATATTTCTTATAGTTTATTACACAATTTACCAAGGACAAGACAAAAAATCAAGTGAGTGAATAGTTTCTAAGTTCCCGTTTTATTCTTCCTCCATACACTTAAACTGAACATTGTTCCTAATGTTCTCCGAAAGTATTAAAGTTATGATAAAAGAAGGTAAATAAAAGAGAGAAAATAATACTCCCCTGATTAGCTCGATAGGATATGCGTAGAGTTGCGGTTAAATCTTCCTCCTAGAAGAATGAGCAAGTAATAAGTGTTGCTTCCATCATATACTTCATCTTCTTGTCTAATATAACCTGCACACTTATAAGAAAATGAAACAAAACCTCACGTTAAATTGGCGGTATAAACTATATAAGAACAAAACTACACTAGAAAGCAAGTAAGATATAATGCTTGTGGAATGGATGTTTGCAGATTTTCTAGAAAATTAAGAGTTGAAAATTTTCAAAAATTACAATTTGGACAGAAACCGAAACATGGAATCTGTTTATACATTGCCTGACGCCGTCAGGCTTTAGTCCCGACGCTGTCAGGTTGTCCTGACAGAAAGAGTCCGATGCGTTTTCCGAAAAAATTCTGGAAAAATTCCTTCTTTAAAGACCTGGAAAAGTTCATGCAAAACATCCATTAGACTCGATACAAGCATTTGACTCTACCAAACGCACAATATATACAATTCTAATTATTGTTAATCTCATGTTCATACAAGTTCTAAAAACATATGTGATCTTCCCTACACTTATATTTTTGTAAAATACCTTTATATTCAATTAAGACGAAGTTAAAAACAAAATAAAGCATTTTCACAAAATAAACATGAAAATTAAGCAATAACGAAAAAGATATATAAAACACACAAACAAAATGAAAAACAAACATGCAAACAATTAAACATGGTTTGCCTCCCAAGAAGCGTTTTTCTTTATTTATAAATCTTGTAGCTAGACTCGAAGTCACACCCTACGTACCTAGGTGAGTGAGTTCATCCTCAAGGACATCGGTGGGATCGAACTTCTCTTTTAATTTCCTACTAGTACGCTAAGTCCGGTATGCCTTTTCAAACATCTCACCATTGGGATCATAAATCCTCATCCTAATGTGCCACTCTCCATTTTCACCACTAGGTGGCTTATCCTAATTCCACTTATGCTTAGGCTTATTACTCTCAACTTTCCATCTATTCATGCAAAGATTAATAGGCAAGGTTCCTAGGAATTCGGTCATCTTCCTAAATACTAAAGTATCCTCGAATGGATTTACCTCAATGTCCCTAGGCAATTTTTGATCTAAGTCGCATGTGTTATTCATGAAGGATTCATCTAGATAGAAAGGTCATTGAGGGCCTACAAAATATCTATTGGTCCAAGGTCCATATCTAGATGGTTTCCTATCTAAGATGATCTCATGAGGCGTCTGTTCACCCTCATTATCATAGGAATGCTTCTTAAATCATAGATTGACCTAACACTCCCTTCTCCTACCACTATTTTGGACATCTTAAAATCGACTATGGCACTAGCGGTAGCTAAGAATCCTCTTCCAACCAATAATGGACATGTGGTATCACTAGTCATATCTAGTACATGGAAATCCACCAAAAGAGTCACATTTTCTACGTGTACTACCATGTCCTTCATTATCTCTACCGGATATGCAAAACTATCGTCTGCTAAACCTATGATGGTTTCCGTTGGTTCTAACTTACCTAGGTTAAGGCTTTTATGGAGGGACAACGGAAAAAGGTTGATGCTTGATCCTAGGTCGGCTAATGTGCCGAAAGCCTTGGACTTTCCAATGCTACACGGAAGAATGAATAAGACGGGATCATTTAACTTCTTAGGTAATTTGTTTTGCACAAACGTGGACCCACGTTCTCCTAATTTTAGTCTTTTCTCATATTTGTCTTTCAAAGCATGATAATAAGGTGCATGAGTTAAGACTTCAAGAACCGGTTTTTCTTGGTAAAGCTCCTTAAATTCCTATTCTATAGTAGATTTGGGTTCTTGATTAGTTGGTGTTTCAAGATTTGGATGGACCATTAACTTAGGTTTTTGGTCTTTTGTGGTAGTTTGCTTGAAACATGTTTTGATGGTGTTAAACAAGTGGACTTGAGGGTGTGAGGGGCATGGATATAGGCTTTCCCTCGGTGAACAAGAACATTGATTCAATGAAATCAAATTTACTTTTGGGTTCTTGATGGTGTCACTTGGGAGTGCTCCCACAACTCAGTCATTGAAGACTTTCAAGAGGGTGTCGAGTTTATTTGTCATCTTGCCTTGTTGTCGTTTGAAATCGAATTCAAGTTTAGACAACCGAACTTCTTGAGATAACATAAAGTTGGATACCATTCCGTCAAGATTATTGGGATTACCGGTGTTGAAAGGGTTGTTGTAGGGGTATGACTTAAAGATGAACCGTTTGGTTGTAACCTATTAGGTGGAGTGGAGTATTTGTTTTGAGGCGGGTTTGAGTTTTTGCTCCACCTAAAGTTAGGGTGATTCTTCTACGAAGGGTTATAGGAATTTCCTATGTTGTTTTGCTCAAGTTTGAAAGTGTACCACTTCTCTCTCGCTCTATCAGTACGCGTGGAGGCGTAGTCCGCAAAAGCTTGTTCGGGAAGTTTTGTGCAATCACGAGTGTCATGGGGACCATTACATAACTCACAAGAGGAAATGACTTTGTTTACTTGGTGTGAAGTTTTAGGAGCTTCGTAGGAACTCATGAGGAATTTAACTTGATCTTTAAGTTCGAGCATCCTACGATTGGAAGGTTGTGAGTTGATTGAAGGCAAGGATATTGCCTTAACGGTTTTGGGTAACTCACGGGGGTCATTCCAACATTCGTTGTAGAGGGCAAGGTCCTCTATAGTGCCACACGATTCTTCCGCGGTTAATTCACTAAGCTTACCATCAGCCACTTGGTTAATGGTTTGCCTTGTGGAGAGATTGACATGATCATAGAATGTTTGGAATTAAACGTACTAGTACTAAAAGACTTAGTACTGCCAAGCATACAGACAGGACTGCTGAAGTTAACACTAGTAGTACTAACTGACTTAGTACTTCCAGTACATATAGTTTGTACTGCTTATGTGATATGTACGCGTTTTGTATTTATAGAATAGATATTGTGTATATCTTATACGAATATAGATTGATAGTAATCTTGTAAAGGACTCCTTGCGCTATAAAAGGAGGTCCTAGGTTAGTTGTTCGATACATATCTTTTGTATAGCTTCAAGGTTGTAAACCCTAGTAATAATTGAGATCACTCATATTATTATTAATAATATTGAAGCGTTTGGTTATATCATTGTTCACTGTTTCATTCATATACATCAGGCATATTAATCTTCTAAAGTATTAAGTAGTAGATTCCGCATACTACTTGGTATACCCTCAAAGTATCTATGTAGCATATTGGATTTCACAAACACATCAAAACATGATCACAAGTAGGCGTTTAATACAAGGTTTAGAGAGAGAAAGAGTTAGAGGTTTGGGAACTTAGTGAGAGAAAATGAAAGTATTATTATGAGCTCCAACTGTCTACCTTGGGAGGTAGAGAGTATTTATAGTCTTACACAAATCGCCACCTACGGGCTGTGGATCAGACATACAGTGGGTAAAGACCCGTCCGTCCTCCACGGTGTTACTTAACTAAATTACAACTTAACATTAAATAGTCTACGACTACGAGCTTTCTAATGATTACATATACTTGAGGTGACCGACTCTTTAATAACTGGATTTACTAAATCCTAACAATCTCCCCCTAAGGGAGGTCACCTCAAAAATACATTGAATACAGACAGATATAACAATAAGATTGTTCTTGGATTCTTGTAAATGTTCTTTGCTCTGTAGCACGTAGTCATTGATTCATCATTTTTACATGTTTGGTTAATCCAAGTGGAGCTCTTTTACTGATCCACGTGATAAAGAGTTTTGAGCCAGCTTTGAGATCATCAGCTACCATAAATCTCTGACTCATCCGTTGCAGTGTTGGTATTATGTGATGTTGTGACTTATGGACCGACATGCTCACATTCTGGATCATGATATATTCTCATCAGAGTAGCGGAAGCTTTCGTTGATTCATGATATTGGCAGCAGCATAGCAGAAGCATGGAGTGAAAATATCAGAGTCGTTGATGCTTTATCATGATTTCTTTAGAGATGAATGTGTTGTGTGAGCATGCGGCTATGGATTGACCACTTCATTCTAATCAGCTGCAAACGTCGGGTGTACCTGCATACAACAGTTAGCAATAAAGCGTACGAAAATGTCTTTGATCACTTTCGTTGAATTGAGGTACACGGCCCACGGTTCCCCGTTGATCAGTACAAGTACTGCCTGTGATCAGGTATAATTCCGAAGAATTTCCTTGCCAGGGTTTCGCAGCTGCTCTAGCTGTTCTCAAACCGGAATGTCTCAAAGAAGACAACACGGAGTGAGTGAACCAGCGAATTGCGATTCACTGATTGATGAAAAGAGATTTGAAAAACAATCGTGTATCGCTCAATATAAATTGTTTTTGCAATACAACGAAGGTTTTAATGAAAATCAATTATCCATCATAAACACCTTTTATATTGAAATATTAGTACACAGTCGATGTGCTAAAGAAAAGAGTTTTTAAGCACAACGACCGGTTTTTCAAAGGTATCCGTCAGTCCATAACCTGAACCAGGATTGATTCAAAAGATCGAATCGCCCCATTGTTTCTGTTCAGTTGTCACATGGTTGATCTATTGGATAGATCTCACATGCCACCCACCAGGAGCTTGTTTGATGTTGGCTCCAAAAGGCTTTCCATCTTCATTGTGAATATGTTTGCATATCACTCAGATGTTCTGGCAATACCACAAGGATAATGCGTAGGACTCATAAGATATAATCTCTCTTTCCACATTGTGTGAAACAGAGAGTCTTCATAGACAGTGTCATAATGAGATTTATTTGATGATCTCGTGGCTCTAGACTCAATTGTGCATATTTTGGTTCCTATGCCGGAGACTAGGGAGAGGGTCTCCTTCTTCAATATCAACAAACTCTAAGAGAAAGTCGATAGATAATGTCGGTTCCCCGTGAGAATGAAACAAGACCTTTTAAGAGGAACTTGAGTAGTTTGGGAAGTTTAGTGCAGTGCGTCACTGGGTCCATGACGTCTTGTCTTCAATACCGATGTTACCTTGGTAACCACCAGTAGCATATGAATTGAACCCGGTTTCTGCCCTAAGGTTGAATAAATGGAGGGCTATTTCTTTTCACCCTTTTTCACATTCAATTCTTTTTCATTCTTCAACCCCTTCAGTGCTTACCGAGACTTCATAACTAGAACCTTGTTGGGTTTATTCCAGTACTAGCTCAGTCTCAGTCCACACTCTTCCCATATCTCACTTTTCTCCTTTTTTCATCATACCTAAGGACTTCTACACTATACAATGGATTGTCCCTGGGTAGATCCCTCCGGTTCTGGCGGATCATGGGAACAAATACCTAACCTTATCATCCTTATACCACCGTACATAAAGTAAATTTGGTCGGTCTATTTGGTATTGTTCATCTGCCATTGGAACCAATTGAAAACTATTTTAAAATCAATCCAGATACTTGTGATATATTATCAAAGCATTTTGTACCTGAATTGTTTTTGATATTTTTAGAAAAAGAGCTCCCCCTCAACATGTGCATCATGTATTTGAAATCCTTTGGCACAAGGAGGCAAGAGTAAGAATTAACTTCTTTGATTACCATTTTCTAAAAGATATCAACATCACTTCCCTGATCAAATCAAGTAGATAAAGCATATTGGGGAAGGATGAGGTTTTCATAAGTTTGCTCCCCCTTCAATATGTGCCTCGAGGTTTGAAAGAGTTTTGCACACATTAGAAGGAATATGCACTTAGATACAAATCAATCACGTTTCAATTCTTTGTGGTTTGAAATAGATGCTCCCCCTCAACATGTGCAAGGAAAATTTTGAAATCGTTTGGCACATGTGGGGAGGAAAGCTTGCTAAATACTTATGAAACCATTTATCGAATTATCAGTTTAAATCCAATTTAAATCACAAATTCTCCCCCGATCACAATTTTCAAATCATTTGAGATTTGTGATCTCTGTAGATTTAAATTGATTTTGAAAGCTTTTGAGGAGAATTGTGACTTGATTATGAAAAACATTTTAACTGATAAGGATCGGATTTTGAGACTTTACACTCCATTGATTATACATGCATGATTATCTTTTGAAAACAATTGTATGACAAATAACTTTTTGATTTAATTGAAATCATTCTCCCCCTCAATCAATGACATAAGTTATTGATTGAGAGATATATATTTTTTGACAAACGTTAAGTCCATATGATTTTCAAAAATAGAGTCCGAGTTATTTTTCAAAGCAATTAGTTTTCATTAGATAGTAAGTAATTGTTTATAGAATCAGAGCATGAGATTTGAAAAACAAGATAAAACATGGCTCTGTTCTTTCTTTGAAAAACGGGTTACTGCCTGAAATGACAATAAACCATAGTTTCACTTTCTCCCAAAAATATTTTTTGATTTTTTGATTTTTTTAAGAATATTCAAACAACATCTAAAGTCCCGTGTCATTCTTTGAATGACAACACAAAGACCGTAGATGTAATCGAATCGAGAAAAACATGACAAAATGACAATATTTTTTTGGAATTTTTCAAGATTTTTCAAATTTTTATGGATTTTTGAAAGTTTTATAATTTTCTATTTGCTTTTTGAAGGTTTTGTAATTTTGTATTTTGTTTTTCGAAATAAATATTTACAAGAGATGGATGAAGAAAGACCTTTACTCCTCATCTTCCTCTTGAAGACGTTTGAGTGTTTCCGGTTGAAGACTCTTTAGACCAAGTCATGGGAGGATAAACTCAAAACGTTCTCTAGGAAGAGCTTTGGTGAAGATGTCTGCTAACTGGTATTCAGTCCTCACAAAGTAGAGTTCCACCACACCGTTTTCAACTTGCTCCCTGATGAAATGATGTCGATTGTCGATGTGTTTTGCTCTTGAGTGTTGAACGTTGTTGCATGAGAGAGCAATGGCACTTTTATTATCACAATACAGAGGGATTTTGTTGAATTCAAAGCCATAGTCAGATAATTGGGATCTCATCCAAAGGATTTGAGCACAAAAAGATGACATGACTATGTATTCAACCTCTGTAGAGGAAATAGAGGTACTCATTTGTTTCTTTGAAGACCTGCTCACAAGCTTATCACCCAAAAATTGAGCACCTCCAGACGTACTTCGACGTGTATCTTGACAACCTACATGATCAGCATCTGCATAGGCTGTTAGTGACATACCGGTGCCCTTCGGGGTACCAAAGTCCCATATTGATGGTTCCTTGGAGATACCAAAAGACCCGTTTAACCGCTTTAAGGTGCTTTTTTGGTAGGCTTAGCCTGATATCTAGCACACATGCAAACAACGAACAGAATGTCTGGTCTACTGGCTGTGAGGTACATCAGGGATCCAATCATACTACGATATTTCGTTTGGTCTACCATGATCCCTGAGTGGTCCTCATCCAGTTTAGTACGCTCTATCATAGGAGTGTCAACAGGGTCATAAGACTCGAATCCAAATTTCTTTAAAATTTCATTTGCATATTTAGATTGATTTATAAAAATGCCTCCGGGACTTTGTGAAATTTGTAATCCCAAGAAAAATGACATTTGTCCCATCATTGACATTTGAAATTTGGAACCCATTTCATTTGAAAAATGGTCACATTCATTGGGGTCAGTCGAGGAAAAAATAATATCATCAACCTATATTTGAACGTGAATTAAATGTTTTCCTGACTTTCTGGTGAACAATGTCGGATCAACTACTCCTTTGCTGAATCCAGTAGATAGAAGAAACTTTGATAGCGTATCATACCATGCCCTTGGAGCTTGCTACAAACTGTAAAGAGCCTTCTTCAAACGATAGACGTGAGTAGGATGCTCTGGATTCACAAAGCCTTCAGGTTGGCTGATGTATACGACTTCTTTAAGATCTCCGATAAGAAAAGCCGTCTTTACATCCATTTGATAGACTACCATGTTCTTACTTGCAGCATTAGCCAAGAAGATTATGATAGCCTCGATACGAGCAACTGGAGCAAATGATTCTTCAAAGTCAATACCCTCCTCTTGACGGTATCCTTTTGCAACCAATCGAGCATTGTTCTTTAAAACATCACCATGCTCATCAAGTTTTACTTTGAAGATCCACTTTAGAGCAATGATCATAGCACAATCTGGAGCAGGTACTAATTCCCATACATCTAGTCGATCAAACTCATGAATTTCTTCTTGCATGGCATTGAACCAGCTGTCTTCATTCATGGCAGTTTTAACATCTTTTGGTTCGACCTTAGAGAGTACGAAGTTGAAGAAGCACCATAAGGCATCGGTTGCAAGTTGTTTCCGTGTGGATACTGGACGAGAGGGGTTTCCAATGATGTTGTCCAATGGATGATCATGTGTCCATTTTCTAAGGTGTTCATGTGGTTGTTGTTGAGGAACTGAAGTAGCAGAGTCGATATCTCCGGATGAAGATGGTTCTGATGATGATTCAGGAGCAAATATGCTTTCAAATGGAGCATCTTCGGGAGTAGCAAAGGGATTAACTTCATCATGGGTGCCAGAAACAATTCCATGATGTACATTCGATGATTGATGATTTGTTGATGAGACAGAGTGATCAGCAGCAAGCGCTTCTTGACTTAATGACATTGAAACTAAAGGGTTAACTTCATTGACAGGGATAGAAGCAGCCTCTGTTGATGGAATTGACATATCATTAGCACTTGGCTCATAGTGTTCATCAAACATTGGATCAAATAATTTCTTCAAATCATCTTCTGAAGGAGGTACATAAGGAGTTGCTGGTGACGGACTTAGTAAAAGAGTAGAACTGATAGGACTACTTGATGAAGGTTGAGATGCGGGTCCAGAAATGGATTGTCCTGGAGCCATTTGCCCGGACAGCTCATCGAACGTGACGTGAGTAGTTTCCATGATATCTCGAGTTCTTTTGTTGTAGATTCGGTAACCATTCTTGTTTGATGCATAACCTACAAAAACTCCAATGTCCGCCTTAGCTCTTAATTTACCTAAATCTTGACCGTCATTTGTTGGATAGCACAAAGCACCAAACACACGAAGGTAGGATAGATCAGGTTTTCGTTTATGGACAAGTTCATATGAAGTTTATCCATGAGAAGTGTGTATTAGGGAACGATTTTGGGTGTAGCAAGCAGTGGCAATGGCTTCAGCCCATAGAAACATTGGAACCTTTGAATAAATTGGCATTGTTCTTGCGGCTTCCACAAGAGTTCGATTTCGTCTTTCAACTACACCGTTCTGTTGAGGAGTTCGTGGAACACTTCTTTGATGACTGATTCCAACACTTTCATAAAACTGAATTAAGTCTTTGTTAACAAACTCTGTGCCATTGTCTGTTCGAACAATTCTAACAGTATTGTTGAGTCAAACCTGAAGCTGTTTGATAAGTTTGATGATGACATCTGGAGTTTCATCCTTTGTTCTCAAAAACTTTACCCAAGTAAATCGAGAGTAGTCATCAACAACGACTAGAATGTATTTCTTTCCATTTATCATTTGCACTCTCATTGGTCCGCACAAATCCATATGAAGGGTATGAAGAACTTCCATTACTGAGTTTGTGGGTTTTGGTTTGTGGGCATATTTCGTGCTTTTTCCCAATTGGCATGCTGAACAAAGATGATCTTTTTCATATTTTAATATGGGTAAGCCTCTTACAAGATCATTTCTGGAAAGATTATTAATGGTGCCGAAGTTCAAGTGATTGAGACGACGATGCCATAACCATGACTTTGTTTTCGAAGCCTTTGACAACAAGCAGATTGGAGAAGACTTCATCATGTCTTCGATAGAGATAGTGTATAGATTTGAACCACGAGTTCCTCTTAACAATTCCACACCATCAAGTTCTCTAACGAAACAAGTATGTTTTCTAAAAGCCACTTCTAGATCGGAATCACAGAATTGACCAACAGAAAACAAGTTATGACCAAGACCTTCAACATAATATACCCTGGAGATTACACTTTTGCCAACAACATAGTCTCCATAACCCATAATAGCACCAAAATGGTCGTTCCCAAATCTAACAGTCCCGATGAATTTACTCACGAAGTTCATGAGCCGCGAGCGATCTCCAGTCATATGCTTGGAGCAGCCTGAGTCCAGGTACCACATAACGATTTGAACGATCTGCAGTTGAACACAGACAAGAATGGATAACTGGATAATTGGGAACCCCATGAAATAATGGGTTCCACTTGGTTAGTAACAGTGATTGGAACACCCACATCAGAAGTAGAAACAATGGAATCATTAGAAATAGATGCAGTGCTAGTGTCCGTATTTGACCTATTCAAAGTATGTTCACTTCTTAAGGGAATAGTTCTACCAGTAGGCATCCATTTTCTAGTGGGCACTGAGTTAGCAAATTTAGGGCAAAACTCATTAACCTTACGGCCAGTAGGTATCCATTGATAACATGTATTACTGAATTTTCTCCCTGTGGGTTTCTACTGTTTTCTAACATTCTTTCGCCTTTGCCTTTTAGCCTTCTTAGCTTGATTTTTAACATTAACAATTTTAACAGGGCATTTAACAGCATTAATCAAATCATTCACACCACATTCATGATTAGTAACAAAATTCAAGCAATCATTAGTACATGGTTTGCAGATAGTAGCAGAATTCGAATTAATTACAGTACGCTTATCGCTAATACTAGAATCAACACGATTCATTTTATTCAATTCAAACTTAATGTTCCTAGGGTGGTCTTCTACTCTCTTGCAATGCACATTCTTAGCTTGCGAGGTCCTATCTTGCTTGGTATTGCCTGGAGGCTTTGACCCGCTTGCTTTTATGTCACTGATTACTCCTGTAGAGGGAATTATGGGAACATTAGTTGGTTGAGCTACCTTTTGCATTCCTGAACTAGACGTGCAAGGATTTGAACTACTAGAAGGCACCTTAGAGTTCACTTTCATATTACTGGGCATAGAATGGTTTGTATGCTTGGCACTAGGCATAGAACAAGGCATCACAGCTTTACCTTTCGCACCTAAGGATTTAGGACAAGTTGCTATTAAGCATTCTAGCAGCTCCTGAGATCGTTTAGCCTGAATGCAAGCAAACCTAATTTCTCTATCAAGAGGCTTATTTATGAAATCCTCTTCCACAATCTCACGAAGACATTCTAGACTATCCTTAAGGTGAGCACAATAGTTATGAAACACAAGTTCATTATTCCTAAGATGAGGAGGAATGTATTTAACAGTCACAATATATTTGCAGTATGAGGATGACTTTGATGCAACATTCTCATTAAAGATAAGTGGCAGTTTCCCTTTTTCCTGACTCCTCAGATTTTCAATTTCCTTTTGTAAAGACGTTATTTTTTCGTTGTTCTTGTCACGAGTGACTTTCAGTGAATCATATAATTCTTTAAAGTGTCGTTTAACCTTTTCATTTTCTTCTAGAAAACTCTCATTTTCCTTTTGTAAAACATTAACCAAGTTTTGAAGATGAAAAGTTTGAGAACACTGAGAATCTAAAGGAGGAGGCATTTGGGACCCAGTCACATTGTTCTTTTCAGCCTTTAATTATGAAATTTGGGCCTTCAGCTTTCTGATCGTGTTATAATGAGCTTGAATCTGTTCGTCACATTTGTTTATCTGAAAAACTGCATCAAATTCTGGAACATTTGAGGATGTCTTGATGTTTGAGGTTTTGACATTTTCTTTAAGATGTTGATATTTTAGTTGCAAATCAAAATGTTCAACTTCTAGTTTAGAAAGATGTTTTACCAAATTATCATGATCATCCTGATCAATTTTCTCATTTAGTTCAGAGTTTTTGTTTTCAAGCTCAATGACACGATCATGGGAAACTTTCAATGCAATAGATAATTCATGAAATCGAGAAGCAGTAATAGAGTGCTTAGTAACAGTATAAAACACATCTTGAGCCACACAACTCGAAATCAAATTCTCATTTAAGATATGCAAGTTCTTCCTTTCAACTTCATTATATTTGAGTTCCTGTTCATAATCATTGACCTCAACTATCATTGCATCAAATTCTTTTTCCATTTCTTTAATATCTGAATTTATTCCCTTTTGAAGACTCTCAAATTGACCTTTTAATTGTTTAAAGAAAGGCATGACCTCAGTTAAATAACATTCTTTAGTTTTCTCAAAACCCCTTTCCCCCTCAGTTATCCCTGTAGGTGTGATTCTCTTCTTACACGTTTTCTCAAAATCAACAAACAACTGATAAACAACATACAGGCTGATTAAGGTTTTGTTGTTAGTGGCAATAGATCTAGGAACTAAGTGCATTGGTGTGTTAGGAGGATACACAGTTGCTTGAGGCAATTTCCTACAAGGGGGATTCTTTTCAACAAGATTTTCCACTTTTTGCATATCCATATCCTTTTTCCAGAACACTTGTTTAGGGGTTAATAGAGTCTGAGGCTTAAACTTGTTTAAGGATATCCAATTTTCCTTAGTGTAATCATGGGGTTTGATTGTTATATTATTCATTTTACACTCAGGATCTTCTAGCTTCTTATTCATTTTCTCCCTAGTGACTTCATCTAATTTCTTATCTTCCTCAGTGCACTCAGCGCAACTAGGTTTCTGATTTCTTATCTTCCTCAGTGCACTTCTAGATCGGAATCACAGAATTGACCAACAGAAAACAAGTTATGACCAAGACCTTCAACATAATATACCCTGGAGATTACACTTTTGCCAACAACATAGTCTCCATAACCCATAATAGCACCAAAATGGTCGTTCCCAAATCTAACAGTCCCGATGAATTTACTCACGAAGTTCATGAGCCGCGAGCGATCTCCAGTCATATGCTTGGAACAGCCTGAGTCCAGGTACCACATAACGATTTGAACGATCTGCAGTTGAACACAGACAAGAATGGATAACTGGATAATTGGGAACCCCATGAAATAATGGGTTCCACTTGGTTAGTAACAGTGATTGGAACACCCACATCAGAAGTATAAACAATGGAATCATTAGAAATAGATGCAGTGCTAGTGTCCGTATTTGACCTATTCAAAGTATGTTCACTTCTTAAGGGAATAGTTCTACCAGTAGGCATCCATTTTCTAGTGGGCACTGAGTTAGCAAATTTAGGGCAAAACTCATTAACCTTACGGCCAGTAGGTATCCATTGATAACATGTATTACTGAATTTTCTCCCTGTGGGTTTCTACTGTTTTCTAACATTCTTTCGCCTTTGCCTTTTAGCCTTCTTAGCTTGATTTTTAACATTAACAATTTTAACAGGGCATTTAACAGCATTAATCAAATCATTCACACCACATTCATGATTAGTAACAAAACTCAAGCAATCATTAGTACATGGTTTGCAGATAGTAGCAGAATTCAAATTAATTACAGTACGCTTATCGCTAATACTAGAATCAACACGATTCATTTTATTCAATTCAAACTTAATGTTCCTAGGGTGGTCTTCTACTCTCTTGCAATGCACATTCTTAGCTTGCGAGGTCCTATCTTGCTTGGTATTGCCTGGAGGCTTTGACCCGCTTGCTTTTATGTCACTGATTACTCCTGTAGAGGGAATTATGGGAACATTAGTTGGTTGAGCTACCTTTTGCATTCCTGAACTAGACGTGCAAGGATTTGAACTACTAGAAGGCACCTTAGAGTTCACTTTCATATTACTGGGCATAGAATGGTTTGTATGCTTGGCACTAGGCATAGAACAAGGCATCACAGCTTTACCTTTCGCACCTAAGGATTTAGGACAAGTTGCTATTAAGCATTCTAGCAGCTCCTGAGATCGTTTAGCCTGAATGCAAGCAAACCTAATTTCTCTATCAAGAGGCTTATTTATGAAATCCTCTTCCACAATCTCACGGAGACATTCTAGACTATCCTTAAGGTGAGCACAATAGTTATGAAACACAAGTTCATTATTCCTAAGATGAGGAGGAATGTATTTAACAGTCACAATATATTTGCAGTATGAGGATGACTTTGATGCAACATTCTCATTAAAGATAAGTGGCAGTTTCCCTTTTTCCTGACTCCTCAGATTTTCAATTTCCTTTTGTAAAGACGTTATTTTTTCGTTGTTCTTGTCACGAGTGACTTTCAGTGAATCATATAATTCTTTAAAGTGTCGTTTAACCTTTTCATTTTCTTCTAGAAAACTCTCATTTTCCTTTTTTAAAACATTAACCAAGTTTTGAAGATGAAAAGTTTGAGAACACTGAGAATCTAAAGGAGGAGGCATTTGGGACCCAGTCACATTGTTCTTTTCAGCCTTTAATTATGAAATTTGGGCCTTCAGCTTTCTGATCGTGTTATAATGAGCTTGAATCTGTTCGTCACATTTGTTTATCTGAAAAACTGCATCAAATTCTGGAACATTTGAGGATGTCTTGATGTTTGAGGTTTTGACATTTTCTTTAAGATGTTGATATTTTAGTTGCAAATCAAAATGTTCAACTTCTAGTTTAGAAAGATGTTTTACCAAATTATCATGATCATCCTGATCAATTTTCTCATTTAGTTCAGAGTTTTTGTTTTCAAGCTCAATGACACGATCATGGGAAACTTTCAATGCAATAGATAATTCATGAAATCGAGAAGCAGTAATAGAGTGCTTAGTAACAGTATAAAACACATCTTGAGCCACACAACTCGAAATCAAATTCTCATTTAAGATATGCAAGTTCTTCCTTTCAACTTCATTATATTTGAGTTCCTGTTCATAATCATTGACCTCAACTATCATTGCATCAAATTCTTTTTCCATTTCTTTAATATCTGAATTTATTCCCTTTTGAAGACTCTCAAATTGACCTTTTAATTGTTTAAAGAAAGGCATGACCTCAGTTAAATAACATTCTTTAGTTTTCTCAAAACCCCTTTCCCCCTCAGTTATCCCTGTAGGTGTGATTCTCTTCTTACACGTTTTCTCAAAATCAACAAACAACTGATAAACAACATACAGGCTGATTAAGGTTTTGTTGTTAGTGGCAATAGATCTAGGAACTAAGTGCATTGGTGTGTTAGGAGGATACACAGTTGCTTGAGGCAATTTCCTACAAGGGGGATTCTTTTCAACAAGATTTTCCACTTTTTGCATATCCATATCCTTTTTCCAGAACACTTGTTTAGGGGTTAATAGAGTCTGAGGCTTAAACTTGTTTAAGGATATCCAATTTTCCTTAGTGTAATCATGGGGTTTGATTGTTATATTATTCATTTTACACTCAGGATCTTCTAGCTTCTTATTCATTTTCTCCCTAGTGACTTCATCTAATTTCTTATCTTCCTCAGTGCACTCAGCGCAACTAGGTTTCTGATTTCTTATCTTCCTCAGTGCACTTCTAGATCGGAATCACAGAATTGACCAACAGAAAACAAGTTATGACCAAGACCTTCAACATAATATACCCTGGAGATTACACTTTTGCCAACAACATAGTCTCCATAACCCATAATAGCACCAAAATGGTCGTTCCCAAATCTAACAGTCCCGATGAATTTACTCACGAAGTTCATGAGCCGCGAGCGATCTCCAGTCATATGCTTGGAACAGCCTGAGTCCAGGTACCACATAACGATTTGAACGATCTGCAGTTGAACACAGACAAGAATGGATAACTGGATAATTGGGAACCCCATGAAATAATGGGTTCCACTTGGTTAGTAACAGTGATTGGAACACCCACATCAGAAGTAGAAACAATGGAATCATTAGAAATAGATGCAGTGTTAGTGTCCGTATTTGACCTATTCAAAGTATGTTCACTTCTTAAGGGAATAGTTCTACCAGTAGGCATCCATTTTCTAGTAGGCACTGAGTTAGCAAATTTAGGGCAAAACTCATTAACCTTACGGCCAGTAGGTATCCATTGATAACATGTATTACTGAATTTTCTCCCTGTGGGTTTCTACTGTTTTCTAACATTCTTTCGCCTTTGCCTTTTAGCCTTCTTAGCTTGATTTTTAACATTAACAATTTTAACAGGGCATTTAACAGCATTAATCAAATCATTCACACCACATTCATGATTAGTAACAAAATTCAAGCAATCATTAGTACATGGTTTGCAGATAGTAGCAGAATTCGAATTAATTACAGTACGCTTATCGCTAATACTAGAATCAACACGATTCATTTTATTCAATTCAAACTTAATGTTCCTAGGGTGGTCTTCTACTCTCTTGCAATGCACATTCTTAGCTTGCGAGGTCCTATCTTGCTTGGTATTGCCTGGAGGCTTTGACCCGCTTGCTTTTATGTCACTGATTACTCCTGTAGAGGGAATTATGGGAACATTAGTTGGTTGAGCTACCTTTTGCATTCCTGAACTAGACGTGCAAGGATTTGAACTACTAGAAGGCACCTTAGAGTTCACTTTCATATTACTGGGCATAGAATGGTTTGTATGCTTGGCACTAGGCATAGAACAAGGCATCACAGCATTACCTTTCGCACCTAAGGATTTAGGACAAGTTGCTATTAAACATTCTAGCAGCTCCTGAGATCGTTTAGCCTGAATGCAAGCAAACCTAATTTCTCTATCAAGAGGCTTATTTATGAAATCCTCTTCCACAATCTCACGGAGACATTCTAGACTATCCTTAAGGTGAGCACAATAGTTATGAAACACAAGTTCATTATTCCTAAGATGAGGAGGAATGTATTTAACAGTCACAATATATTTGCAGTATGAGGATGACTTTGATGCAACATTCTCATTAAAGATAAGTGGCAGTTTCCCTTTTTCCTGACTCCTCAGATTTTCAATTTCCTTTTGTAAAGACGTTATTTTTTCGTTGTTCTTGTCACGAGTGACTTTCAGTGAATCATATAATTCTTTAAAGTGTCGTTTAACCTTTTCATTTTCTTCTAGAAAACTCTCATTTTCCTTTTGTAAAACATTAACCAAGTTTTGAAGATGAAAAGTTTGAGAACACTGAGAATCTAAAGGAGGAGGCATTTGGGACCCAGTCACATTGTTCTTTTCAGCCTTTAATTATGAAATTTGGGCCTTCAGCTTTCTGATCGTGTTATAATGAGCTTGAATCTGTTCGTCACATTTGTTTATCTGAAAAACTGCATCAAATTCTGGAACATTTGAGGATGTCTTGATGTTTGAGGTTTTGACATTTTCTTTAAGATGTTGATATTTTAGTTGCAAATCAAAATGTTCAACTTCTAGTTTAGAAAGATGTTTTACCAAATTATCATGATCATCCTGATCAATTTTCTCATTTAGTTCAGAGTTTTTGTTTTCAAGCTCAATGACACGATCATGGGAAACTTTCAATGCAATAGATAATTCATGAAATCGAGAAGCAGTAATAGAGTGCTTAGTAACAGTATAAAACACATCTTGAGCCACACAACTCGAAATCAAATTCTCATTTAAGATATGCAAGTTCTTCCTTTCAACTTCATTATATTTGAGTTCCTGTTCATAATCATTGACCTCAACTATCATTGCATCAAATTCTTTTTCCATTTCTTTAATATCTGAATTTATTCCCTTTTGAAGACTCTCAAATTGACCTTTTAATTGTTTAAAGAAAGGCATGACCTCAGTTAAATAACATTCTTTAGTTTTCTCAAAACCCCTTTCCCCCTCAGTTATCCCTGTAGGTGTGATTCTCTTCTTACACGTTTTCTCAAAATCAACAAACAACTGATAAACAACATACAGGCTGATTAAGGTTTTGTTGTTAGTGGCAATAGATCTAGGAACTAAGTGCATTGGTGTGTTAGGAGGATACACAGTTGCTTGAGGCAATTTCCTACAAGGGGGATTCTTTTCAACAAGATTTTCCACTTTTTGCATATCCATATCCTTTTTCCAGAACACTTGTTTAGGGGTTAATAGAGTCTGAGGCTTAAACTTGTTTAAGGATATCCAATTTTCCTTAGTGTAATCATGGGGTTTGATTGTTATATTATTCATTTTACACTCAGGATCTTCTAGCTTCTTATTCATTTTCTCCCTAGTGACTTCATCTAATTTCTTATCTTCCTCAGTGCACTCAGCGCAACTAGGTTTCTGCCTAGGCTTAAGGATTTCATTAGCATCATAAAGTACCTTATGAGCAGCTCTAGCCTTTTTAATGACCTCTGGATTTGGTTCCTCAACAAAGGGAATACTATGCTTATCACTTAAGACTCTGTGTTTAGTGATCAAGTGAGCAGTCTGAATGGTATTCCCTTGTACGTACAACTTATTTTCAAGCTTGTTTTTCAAAGTTTTTAGATTGGAAAAATCATTCAAAATTTTTGATTCCTTAGCATTGAATTCTTGCTTAAGCATTTTCACATTTTCTTGAAGTCCGTGTTTTTGCTTAGCAGCTTTGGAAAGCTTTTCTGGTAAGGAGTTTAACTCTTGTTTTAATACTTCTTCTCTAAAATTACTTTTTCTAATAATTGTACGCATTTGGTCATCCATTTCCTGCTCACGGGTGGTTAACTCAAACTTAGCACGTTGTTCATAAATAGCAACTTGTTCTTTATAGGCATTCAGTTCAGAGGTAACATAATCATCTGGGGCACATGCAGTGTATTCATAAAAAACATAGTCATCATTGACTGCAAAAGATGCATTACTTGGTACAATCTCACTTTCACTTTGCTTCACATATTGATCATATGGGACAATATTGCTATTACCCTCATCATCAATATCTGATTCATAAGTTTCAAGAGATTGTACTTTATTATGCATCTTTTGCTCATCAACTTCATCATATAGTTTTAATACCTCTGAAATGATTGAATCTTTGGATGGGCCAGCCTGTTGTGGTGAAGAGACCTTTGGAGAGACCATAGGTGAGATGCTAGCCATGAAGATTGTTTGGGCAGTAGGTTCATCATCGACATCAGAGTCAAATGCATCACAGTCAGCTACTTGAAAGGCATTTTGATGATTATGATCTATCTCCTGAATTGGCTGTTCATCAACATCAGCATCATAGGTTCGGGCATTTCCCTCAGCAAGAAACAACAACTCCTTTTCATCCAAAGCTGCTCCATTATCCTGAGCTTGCACAAGCAACATCTTGTCTATGAAGTATTCTGCATTCTGTGGACGTTTTGAAGATGTGCAGTTCCTAGCAATATGTCCCTCACCACCACAGTTGTATCACTTAATTGGCTTTGCTTGACCTTGATTTCCATTCCTTCCCTGATTCTGATTTGCAATATAACCTCAACCTACTCCACCTCTTCCCTGTTCATATTGCCTTCCTTGAACTGGTTGCACCATAAATTTTCCATCTCTGACAATAGCATGATTGTGAAGGTTGGATGCAGTTCTGATCTCATTTTTAGTGTGAAGACTGTTGGTATGTGGATTGAGGGTCAAGTTTTGTTTAACCATAAGAGCCAGTTGATTGATGAAGTGTCCCATGACTGCATCAACATCAGCTTGTTTGAACATTGGATCGGGAATGAGTTTGTGACTACCATTACCCGTGGGTATAACTTGAGAAGCTTTGGTGGTAATTCCAACATTTGTGTAAAAGGCTGTTGAGTCATTTGAAGAGCTTGTTTCCCCCTGGTTGGTTTTGAACTGTGCAAGAATCCTTTTTTCAAACATAGCATGTCTCTCATTCTAAAGAAGGAAGGCATATAATTGCTCATAGTTGGTGTTCTTCAATCCTTTAGTTAGCTTCACAGAGGTGACAAACTTGTGCCATTCGGGATTCATGTTGTTCACAAATGATAACGCTACACGCGTCGTTCGGGGTCAAAGGAGCTTCCTTTTCGTCGAGCAAGTTTTTCAACACCCTAGGCAGTGAACCTAATCGTTGTAGTGTAGTATTAGGGTAAGCCACGGGTATTGATATCGTTTTCTAGGGGAATAGGAATGCTAGTAAGAAGTTACTACGCTAAGGTTGGGGTTGAAGAAGATTATTTTTTATCTTTTTATATTTTTTTTAAGGAAAGGAAAGGTACGAATCTCGGGGTTTGGATTTGAGGGTTGGTATTTCTACCGATTACTCTACTTATCTAATTATCTAATCTAAGGTGTATGTAGTCTATGTCTAATTATTGTGTGCTCGTATGATGGTTTAAAGATGTGTTTACCTAGGTTGTATTACTCCTTAATTATCTCCTATTGATGGTTGAATTGTCACGTCCTTATTCTTAATCGCGTTGTGTGTCTAAAGTCGTAGGGTATGCATTTGTCCCTAACTCTTTGAACTTACCAAAGGGTCTCGTCTACAAAAACCTCTAGGAATTATAAACTCTAACTCTAAGGCACTCTTTGGATGGTTTAGCCTACAACTGCTCTAAGTGTTATAGTCCAAGGTTCACAAAGATTAATCAAGCATTAATTACACAACGGATGACCTATTACATTACTAGATCATTAACAATTAAGATAAGAGACAACCAATCAATATTCGATAATTAAGTTTCATATTCCCTAAGCAAACACACAAGTAAATTAGCCGGACATGGAGAACATTCAAGCATACACACAAATAATTGAAGACATAATTGAATTAATAAAGTAAAACACTTATCTTGGTGTAAGATAGGGTTTGGAACCCTAAAATACTGTACAAGACAACCTTGGTTCGGTTTAGGTTTTTACTCCAAAAGACTACACACTAAAACTGAAAAATTCGGATTCTATATATAATATTACAATCGCGACGGCGTCACCCTTTGAAGTGTGACGACGTCGGGTCGCCGTCATTAGGGTTTCGTCTTGGCCACGTTAGTCTTGCGACGACGTCACCTTGTGCTTGTGACGCCGTCCCCTTCAGTCTCTGACGCCGTCTGGATCAAATCTAGGCCGTCTGAGTTGCGACGGCCTACTCTTTTAAAGCCTGACACCGTCACTTGAAAATAAGCAATTTGGCTACTGAGCCGTCACAGAAGTGCTCCGACGGCGTCGCAGTTAAGCAGTGACGCCGTCCCCTTGTATTTCAGCAGCTCGAGTGTCTCGATTCTTGACTTTGGCCATTTTCTTCGTATATTCGCGCATTTTCGTCCAAATAAGTGCCATTCCAGCAATTTGCCTTCAAGAGACCTAAAAAGTGAAAAGGAACGATATTAAGTAATAACGGATACAAAAGTGATCAAATAAGGGCTTAAATGACCCCTAAAAAGGTACATTTTAAAACCTTATCAAATATCCCTACACTTGGTATTTGCTTGTCCTCAAGCAAATGTGCTTTTAGCCAATTAATTTATAAGTTAGGGGTCATGAAGCATTGATTTAAAACAGTACACAACACATATAAGCCCCGCAAAAGTCATAACAAGCACGGAAATTACATACTAGCACCTCACATGGGGTGTTTGGATACTCTCATCTCTCGGGTGTATATGAAATATAACAAGTTAGAAATGGAAGATAATCACTCATTAACCGGTCCTAGTACATAGATTACCATAGGCTTGAGAATAGATCAAACCTCCATCGCTTTGGCGTAAGCACCTATTAAAGACTATCAAAGAGGTCTTTAAAGGGTTGTAACGTTAGGCTTACGGTAGGGAAACAAAGGGTTTGGTGGGATAGGCTATTTAGTGGTGGTAAGTCAAAAATCTTTATGTTACAAGCATACGAAGTATGGCGTTGCTAAGCCAAGACTCGAAACTCTAAACTCTAGATAACTGAAACACACAAACATAAATTTAAAGGATAGATGTAGGATGGTAGCCCGTTTTTTTTTTTTTTTTTTTTTTTTTTTTTTTTTTTGAACACTCTATTTTTTTTCTTTTCTCTTTTTCAAATTTTTTCGATTTTTTTTCATACACTTTTACTCTACCATCCTCTACGGTAACATCAAAATGAAAGGGATTTATAGGCACATCCCTACACTTGAGTTTTTATTACTCTAACACTAATTTGACCCGAATTGAAAAGATCAAAACACTTGGAGTACATTATTACGCAAATAAGGGAATTTGAATTAACGTTCCCTTCCAGTCAAAACTTTAACTTTCCCCATGAGTCCCAATCGTCCCAAAACTGTATACAAAGGATATGACTCGACTTAGCAACTTATGCAAGCAACTAGATAATTGAACTAAGGGTTTAGGGTGATAACAATAATGCACTAAAAGTGAGTGCATACAAGGTAGGCTAAGGCGATTTGGGTGTACATTTGGGGGTAGGGTGTAAACAATGCTCTTCATTGATATTCCGGAAAAACCGAAACATCACGAGAACCGTGAAAAGGATAGGCTCTGAGGGTTTAACTAGGGGTATCATGTACTAAAGATGAGTACAACGTAAAGGTGTGGGGGAATTACTCAACCGATGTGGAAGAAGTAATTATATTACGGGTATCAAACAAGGATTATCCTAATGCCTCTTATCATTTAGTTATTCCTAACTACACAAGTGTAGTCTTACTAGGGATCTCGGAATGCATCACAGAACAAGTTCTAGAATCTAATATACTACCGGTTCACACTCTAAGCATTAAAGATGAATGCTTTAATTCCTACTAATCTAAGGGCGATCCTCACATTTTGGGTGGAATTTAGGTGGTAAAGGGTTTTTGTGCTAGTCATGCAACTTCCTATCCGTGAGACGCTTTTGTTAAGATTAATGGCCCACTCCTATATGTCATGAAAAATTTTAAATTTGGTGCCAAAATTACCCTAACCGACATTTTCTCATGGTTTATTACACAAATACAATTGGACAAAGCAAATAATCAAGGATAAGCATAGTTTCAAAGTTCCCGTTTTATTTTCCCTCCCTACACTTAAACTGAACATTGTCCCCAATGTTCCCCGAAAGTATCAAAGTTATGATAATAGAAGGTAGTGAAAAACGAAAGAAACTAATACTCCCCTGATTAGCTCGGTAGGATCTGTGTGTGAAGTAGTGGTTAAATCCTTTCCAAGAAGTATGTATGCGTGAAAAGCTCCTTCCAATCTTATTTAACTCTTCTTGATAAATTAAACCTGCACACTTGAAGAAAATAAACGAAACCTTCGCGTAAAATCGGCGGTAATAATATATATAAGACTCGACTAAATTAGGATATAATGCTTGTGGAATGGATGTTTACAGAATTTCTGGAAAATTAAGACATGGAAAATTCCAAAAATTTATAAGTAGCTCAGAAAACGAGGAAAAAGTAATCTGTTGTTTTTACTCCTTCCTGACGCCGTCAAGTTGCGATCCTGACGCCGTCAGGTTATCCTGACAAAAACTGGTCTGCGATTTTCTGGAAAAAATTCTAGAAAATTTACATCTTTAGAATCTGGAAAAATTTCTGCAAAACATCCATTATGACTCGATACAAGCATTTGACGCGAACAAACACACATATATTGTTGGAATCACTCCTAAACCTTATTCAAGTGTTAGTAATTCATATGTAATAGTTAGCTTAATTATGGCCTTTATGTTAGTTATTAGCTTAGGCTTATGTAGAAGGCCCATAAGCCTAGGCCCAAGTCCAATAAGTAAAAGGATGGGAACTTGGAGTGTTGCCCTAGTTCCCTCCTATAAATACCTCATGTAAACCATCCTTAGATGGTTGGTTGTTCAATTTACTCTTTCATTCCTACGCCTAACTCTTCTTTACATTTATACGTGTGTGTTTGAGTGAGTTGTTCATCCGATATTCTCTCTATCTCTTTCTATTGTGCTTGTGTTGTAAACTTAGTGACCTAACAGTGGTATCATTCGCCAAATATTTGGGTGAACGTATTGTTTTTGAAGTAGTTTTTGGTCCTACGCGTAAAGCATACGGGTGATACTTTGGTTCACTTAAAAACACATTTTTTACACTTTTTAATTCAAGATTCTTGTACTTTCAACGTTTTAAGGTGTTAAAATAACTGTTTTTGGCAAAAAGTTTCAACCTTTACGTGTGGATCATTGTTTTTGAGCTTGGTTTTTTACGTGGTTCATCTTCTACGGATAACTGTTTTAGAAGCTTTGGATCATCAAATTTCACACTTTTGTGTTATTTTGGTGATATTGAAGCTATTTCATCACAAAAATCTGGGTTAGAAACATCTTTGGGCAAAAGTCATTTTACGAGTAGTTCTACGCGTATCAAAACCCTAAAACTACGCGTAACTTGTTCCTTGGTTTGATCTTCAGTTTTTGTGGTTTACTCCGTGTTTTCTTGCTTGGATAAGCCTAAAAATACGTCGACTTTGGATATCTTTTGCACTGTGATAGTGTAAAAGATCACTTGGGCAAAAACCCTAAAATTACGCATAAGCATAAGCTTACGCGTAGAATTTTTTACGCATAAGATTTATCTTACGCCTAAGCTTTGTCTTACGCATAAGTTAATCCTACGCATAAGTTTTCTACGCCTAAATTAATGTTTACGCATAACTTTAGTGCTTTTCTCCTTACTTACGCGTAAGCTAAACCTACGCGTAACTTTTGCTGTTACGCTTAACTTTGGTGTTTTTACGCATAAGTGCTACTTGGCTTTATTGTGATTTCTACGCCTAAGGATACTTCATCAACAAAGGTTCATTCGACTACAAAGATCCATTTAACAACACAAAATTTTCAACATGTCACAACCACATTACTCTAACTATTTCCCTTACACTTATAATCAACAACAACAACAACAACTAAGTCCACAACATCAACAATGGAATCAACAACAAGCAATTTATCAAAAACAATTTAATCAACAACATACTCCACTACTTGCAGCAATTCCACAACCTCAAATGGTTCAACCACCACCAAGTCTTCAAGTACAACCTTACACAAAATTCTACAATCAACATCCATCCAGGAACACTATGAAGGAACCGTCATGGTTTGGCAAGATGTGTGAAGCCTTAAGTAGCCAACAATCAATTCATGAAGCTGGCTCACTTGATAGACCTCCAATGCTCACTCCCGGAAATTATGATCAATGGGTGATAAGGTTCTTTAGGTTTTGTGATCTAAAGAAGCCACATGGAAAGTTCTTAAAGAAGGTCATTATGGAAGGTCCGTTTCAGATGCCTACTGTTGTCACACCCACAGATCCAGATGCCAATCCACCAAGAGATGCTGTCACCAACATTGCAACTGTCTCCCAACTCACTGGAGATGAACTTCTACATTATGAAGCCCATGAACTAGCAATTCAATACATCCTTTAAGGACTACCTAGTCTGATCCTTCGAAGTGTTGATGCTCAAAAGACAGCTAAAGCAATGTGGGAACATATTCATCTTCTAATGGAAGGCACAACACTCAATCAGGAAGACATGGAATCCAAAATTTACTTGGCTTATAAACACTTCATGATTGAACCAGGAGAGACATTAGAGTCATATCATCATCGCTTTTCAGACATCATTAATGATTTGGAAAAACATAACATCATCATGCCCCGAATCGCTGTCAACACAAAGTTCCTAAGTAGTCTTGGTCCGGAATGGGAGAAGTATGTCATTTTTCTCCGTCAAGCTAAGAATCTTCATCATGCTACATACGGATTGTTGTACGACTATCTGAAGCCTCACCAAAAAGAAGTTGATAAGGAAAGGATTATCCGTGGCAAAACTGTTTCATCTTCACTTCCGGATAATCAACAACTTTCTTTGTGGGCTCAAACCAATTATCCTCCTCAATCAGCAACTCAACCAACTGCCACAATCACACCGTATGATCCTTCACAGCAATAATCTCAACAAACTCAATTGGTTCCATACAACAACAACAATGATCAAGCATTTGTCAGTGAAGCTAATGAGGACCCCGATCCGTTCGAAGCATTGCAACAAGGATTTGTTATGATTGCTAACGCTTTTGGTTGTTATACACACAAATCCAACAATCGCATTCGTTCCTCATCAAACACAAGGAATCAAGCTGTTGTGAACAATGGACGAGTTGAAGTTCAGAATCGTGGTTATGGTCGTCAGATGGGCGGTGGTCAAGGGTTTAATGCTATGGGTAGGAATAACAACAGAGCTCAAGTGGTTGAACAGGGAAATGCTCCGAATGGGTTGAATGGTCTTCGATGCTACAACTGCAATGAGAAGGGAAACCTGGCTAATGCATGCCCAAAGCCGAGGACTAGGGGCAGTGCTTATCACAAGGAGGCTCTACTTTTGGCTCTTAAGGATGAAGCTGGTGGAACTCTCACAGACAAAGAACAGAGCTTTATGGCAGATGCTGACTCAGATGATGATATGGAGGACTTGCAGGCCAATGCAGCAGTTATGCTGATGGCTAATATGCATGAGTTACATATGAGTGACACAGGATCAGTGTATGACACTGGTGGCTTGTCTCAGGTACCCTATCAAACCATATTCATCTCTGATATAATATCTCCGCCAACATCTGAATCCGGCAAGGCTCAGACTGTTCAAAATGAGTCATCCACATCTCATTCTGACGATTTTCAACTAGACCCCGTAATTACATTTGATGATCAAAATAACCCTATGGTTTCCTTTGATTCTCAAATTGATTCCGTGGTTATACTTGAGGATCTAAATAATGATCATGTTGTGAATCACGTTGAACATGCTGAATCTTTGCCTCATCCAGATCTTGCTCTTTTACTTAAAGACCATCAAACCCGAATGGAAGAATGTCATGCATTAAATCAGGACTTAAAAAGTAAAAATGCACTGTTAACCAAGGATCTTGAAGGTTTAAAATTGCAACTCAATTTTTTCAAAACTCAAGAAAACCGTGAAAAAGGTTTTGAAGTCGCTTTTGCTAAATCTCATCAAAACGAACAATATTTAGAACGACAGATGCGTGATCTAGCCGCTTCGAAGAATGCTTTAATGTCTGACATAGAACAACTGAAACATGAACATAAACAACAAATTAATGCTCTTACTTTGGAAACTCAAAAAGCCAAGGCTGAGTTGTTAACTTGTCAAAAACAGTTCTCTGAATACAAAAAGCATTCCACGAAATGAATAGATACCTATCTTGAAGAAATTGTTGACTTACAAAACAAAATCAAAGAGTTTCAAAATGTTGTTTATAAACATGGTGAGTCAATCACAACGATTCAAAAGTTTACTTTTAAACCAAACCCAAATGGATATGGTCCGATTCTTGCTGATTACAAACCCAAGTTTTCAAAAAACAGAGCACTCAAACCAAATCCTGAAGTTTACAGTGCAGAACATAGAATTGATGATTCAATTATGACTGTTGTTGAATATAATCGCATGGAGGAATTAGATGCAGATGACGAGAGTCGGTCAAAAATAGAAAATGTCGTTTATAACAAACCATTTAACTATTCACAAGCCGTAACTTTTGTCACACAACAAGATACTTCTAACAAACCTTTGGTCATCTCACTAGTTTCTGAAGTTAGTCCCCAACACAATGGTGCACAAATTATTGGTCCTTTACCTTCACTTAGTGAAGTTAAAACAAAAGCCGAAAGTTGTCGAGTTATAAATTACTTTGACACTTTCATTTCTTACCTCAAAATTTTGGAACGTGAGATTGAATTTCATTCTGAAATAAAAGTTAATCATTTTCAATCGCCTCTCGCGCGAGAACATAGAGATATTCTTCAGAAAAGACTTTTACCCCCTGTAAAAAATTTGAAAACCTGTGCACAATATTGGGAAAGGGATTTTCATAAGGAA